>JAQIXC010002609.1:0-10529 GCA_034697605.1 Metabelba pulverosa
GAGTGTCGGAGCGCTGGAGTACAGCATATCTACGTATCGGTGCAATGCATGCAATGCATGTGCGTTCGGGTGATGCGAGAGTGAGCGGCGTTTGGAGAGCACTGTCTGTCATAGTGTGGGTAATGCGGAGAACACACCAGAAGGAGTCGATGGGTCGATGTGGTAGAGCGCGGATTGGCTGACAGCCTCTCACGCGAGTGCCTCACATAAGGCTTAGAGAGCGGTTCACATGTGATATCATCGCAAATCAGGTGATATTTCGCTCTCAAACACGAATTACTCGAATATCGTTAGCGTTTGTGTCTCTCTGTCTGCGTTTGGGCTGTCCTTCCATTTGATCATAACGTATGACACGAATCGCGATTCGATTCATTTGATTCGCCAGAAGTGAACGCCGATTCGCGAAACGCTTATAACCGAACGTCTTGAGCCGACTGACCATTACTTCACCGCTAGTTATTCGACGTGTAGTTCGACGACTACTCCACTCCACACCAACTCCACACTCACTCCACACTCTCGTCGTATACTTCGAATAATTATTTTAATTAGTTTTGAAAACTTTACGAAACATTCGTTTGTTTGTCAATATTCTCTACATTTGTTCAAATAATTGCGATTTTATAGTCAACTCATTAAACACTGATTACCAAAGCTATCGATTCGACCAATTGTTCCGATTTTTGAATATTTTATTGTTTTCGTGAAAATAATTTTACCGATCATTCACTTGGACTCCGTATCCACAGGTAAGACATCAAACATTTGTTAATTACCTCAAAGTTCTTAAATTAATGAATGTATGAATAAATTATTAATTGTCTAATAAGCCATAAGTCAATAGTGAGTAGTGAACAGAATCGCATGACTCGGAACAGAATAGAGAATATTCTTAGTCTTAGGGAATATGAGAGCAGAATATCGGAGAATTTCAAGGCTAGCGCTATATAGCCGTCGTCTCACTTCGAGGCAGTTATCGATTCTTTGAAAACTCGATTAATTAGATCCGAAAATATATCGAAATTCGCATTTTTCTCATTAGTTTGCAAATGAAATCTTATTTTCAATTGCGAGTCATTTAACTTCGAAATTATTTAGTGTACAGTGTATTGAGTATACAGTGTATTGTCGTGTTTTCATGCGATGACTTTCTATGTTTGCTGTGAAATAACAGCTTTTTATTACTGTTTTAATTAAGAGATAATACGATTCGACGACTTATGTAAGAAATTAGAAATAATTTTCGTAAACATTCGCTGAGTTTTTCACGTTTTTTGTTATCAAAACGAGAATTGAATTAAATGTCGAATGCAATGCAAAATCGTTTATCGCTTTCAATGCTATATCGCGTTTTGAATTGTTTGGGGAAAAAGTGTCAAAAATTACACTTTTATTGCATCAAATATATAACATAATATTGCATGGTGAAAACTGTCGACAATTAATAAGAATTGTGGCGAAAATTAGGCCAAATCTTCTGATTGCGTTGATTCTGATGTCAAACGCGTAAATCCAAATACATTTCCATAGGCTTTAGAAACAGTTATTTTTCATTCAATTAATTAGTTTCCGTAAACTCTCGGAAAATATTTTCCCAGAATATCGCGAAAGAGGAAACTTTTCGCTTTTAATCGCCGCTCAAATGATTGCTTTTTTAAAAACACTATTTTGAACGAAATATTAATTATTTTTATTTCATTTTAACTGAAATTTTAATTAATAAGTTATTTTCGTTTCCAACTGCACTAACTAAACAAGTGTCGATATATATATACTGTATAGAAGTAATTAAGAGAAATGTGTTTAGAATTTTCGATATTAATTAAGACCTTTTGGAAAATTGAGGCTAAAATTGTTGGAAATAATAGTTTAAATTAAAAATAAGTCTAATATATGTTTTTGAATTTTGTTGCCCTGTTTTGCATCATTTGAGTCGATACTAAAATATCGAATCCATTCGACTGTTCGCTAATGTGAGTAAAGAATAAGAATTGACTTTTCTCTGCAATGAATAAGTTTTTCGATATTTTGCACTCATTTGTCAAATAGTTTTTACTTTTTATTAGTTTATTGTCTAGTGTAGAATGCACAGTATAAAATGTATAATTATATTTCTAATTGTTTGATTCGACAGTAAAGTGAAGTGTAGGTAATATTTAGAACTCTCGTTGTGGTTGACTTTGAAGAAACTTTTCAAACAATTTTCCCGATTTCCCAATCCGTTCGCCAATCCGGTTAAGTGAGTGGCAGACAATGCGAGAGATGTTTACGTTTCTAATTAATTGGCGTTTAATTTAATAATAGAAACGACACTTTCTCTCTGCCATTCCTATCTGGAAATAGTGTCGAATCGCCTCTATTTGTCGTTTAAGTATAAGAAAAGGCGAATATTAAGGCATTGATTGCGAATTTGAGTTGAGTTTAGTTAAGAGTTTTCAAGTGAACGTCAGGTCTGACTCGAATGTGAAAACTCGGTTCCAGTCGACGAAACTTTAATTTGTTACTACATTAGTCCCAACTGTGTAGTCTGACTAAAATATGAAATGTACAAAATGCTAAATTGCTTTCTTCGCTTCAGTAGTGGTAAAAGATATTTTCAAAAATTGCCGATTTTTGCTCGTTTTTCGATTAATTTAAGTCTTATTTCCTTTAATAAAAATATAATTAATATATAATTATAATTAGAACTGAATTCGAGAAGCGATTAAAAGTCGATTTTGTGTTAAATGAATGTTTAGACAGAAGTTAAAAGACATGTCTGGAGAAGCAGTTAGCGATTTGGGCGCCGGTGGTGACCACCAGATGCCTATTTGGGAGATGAATGAAGATATCGTCATCAGTGGTGTCGCCGGACGTTATCCCGAATCGGATAATATCGACGAATTGAGAGACAATTTGTTCCAAAACGTAGATATGATTACCGAAGACGAGAGGCGTTGGCCGTTAGGTCTGTACGGACTGCCGACCCGAAGCGGCAAAATCAAGGACTTAAGCAAATTTGACGCCCAGTACTTCGGCGTTCACGGCAAACAGGCCAATCTCATGGACCCACAGGCCCGGCTCCTTCTCGAACTCACCTATGAGGCTATGGTCGATGCCGGTGCGCATTACTCTTGATTATTGAATAGCTCTGATAATTGGTAGTAAAATAACAAATATTTGTATTTTAGGAATAAATCCGCAAACGCTGAGAGGCAGTCGCACCGGCGTATACGTCGGCGCTTGTGTCTCGGAAGTGGAAGAAGGCTTGGCTATGGATATCTCGAAAGTGTCGGGATATGCGCTGACCGGTTGCAGTCGCTCTATGTTTGCGAATCGAATTTCCTATACGTTTGATCTCCAGGGGCCCAGTTATGCGATGGATACGGCCTGTTCTTCCGGCGCTTTGGCTATAAATCAAGCCGTTCTTGGGTTGAGAACCGGTCAGTGCGATGCGGCTGTTGTAGGCGGTGTTAACATCTGTTTGAGGCCCGTGTCTGCTCTCCAGTTCCACAAACTCAATATGTTGTCAAATGACGGCAAATGCAAGTTCTTGGACGAGAGCGCCAACGGATACGTGCGCTCAGAGACCTGTTCCGTCATTTTGCTGCAGAAGAAGAGCGAAGCGAAACGAATCTACGCGACAGTACTTCACGCCAAGACCAACACCGACGGCTACAAAGACGAGGGCATTACATACCCGTCCTCTTTCTCCCAGAGCTCTCTCATGTACTCGACCTTAAAGGAGGCGAAAGTCGACCCGAAGGAGATCAAGTACATCGAGGCTCA
Source organism: Metabelba pulverosa (assembly GCA_034697605.1). Classification (NCBI taxonomy): domain Eukaryota; kingdom Metazoa; phylum Arthropoda; class Arachnida; order Sarcoptiformes; family Damaeidae; genus Metabelba; species Metabelba pulverosa. Next base: position 3,769 of record JAQIXC010002609.1, read on the forward strand.
CGGCACCGGCACAGGAGTGGGAGACCCGTCTGAGACGAGGGCTATCGCCGATGTGTTTTGCAAAGACCGAAAAGAGCCACTACTGGTCGGTGGCGTCAAATCGAATTTAGGTCATTCCGAACCGGCGTCCGGCCTGTGCTCTATCGCCAAAGTATTGATCGCATTCGAGAACAAATGCATTCCCGCGAACCTGCACTTCAATAATCCCAATCCAAACATTCCGGCGCTCATCGACGGCAGTATTAAACCAGTCGTCGAAAACACTCCATTCGTCGACAGTATAGTTCCGGTGAATTCGTTCGGCTTCGGTGGCGTCAATGTCCACATTCTGCTCAAACCTCACAATAAGGAGATGACTGCAGACAGCTATCGGATCATTGAGTCGATTCCGCGCGTCATTCCCATCGCCGGTCGAACCGAAGAGAGTGTTAACAATATATTCGACTTTTTGGAACAGAACCCCAAAAAACTGACCCGAGATTTGTTGGCCCTTTTGTATGACATCTCGCAAACCACTGAGTCTTCCGGAATGAACTACCGGGGCTTTCTAGTGGCCAAGCAGAACGAGGAGGAGAAGGCTATTTCGTTCACTCGAGACGTGGCGCGGGTGCCCGAGAAGAGACCCCTTTGGTTCGTCTTCTCAGGTGAGCCGGCATTGGGTGTGCAATGAATTCTCTGTTTGACATGACTTTTGCTTTGCTTTCAAGGAATGGGTAGCCAATGGACAGCTATGGGTAAAGGGCTGATGGGTTTGGATGTGTTCAACAAATCAATCCAAAAGTCGGCGCAAACTCTCAAACCATTTGGCGTTGATTTGCTTCATCTCATTCTCAGCGACGACGAGATGGCACTCGAGACTACTGTCGCGCCGTTTGTCTCGATAGCGGCCGTTCAGATAGCACTCGTGGACTTCCTCCGAGAAATGGGTATCGAACCCGACGGCATCGTTGGCCACTCTGTCGGTGAGTTGGGTTGCGCTTACGGCGACGGAGTGTTCAATGCGGAACAGATGCTGTTAGCGGCCTATTGGAGAGGAAAGTGCGTCGAAGAGGCGAAACTGCCCAGAGGTCTGATGGCCGCCGTCGGCCTGACTTGGGAAGAGGCTAAGCGCCGCTGCCCTAAGGGAGTGGTGCCGGCGTGTCATAACTCCGAAGACTCGGTGACCATTTCGGGCGCATATGACGCGACGCATAAGTTTTTGGAAGAACTGAGAGCCGAAAACATCTTCGCCCGCGAAGTGAAGAGCTGTGACGTCTCGTTCCACAGCTACTTCATGGACGCCATCGCTCCCACTCTTCTAGAAAAGCTCAAGAAAGTCATTCCGAACCCAAAACCCCGTTCCGAGCGCTGGGTCAGCTCATCAGTGCCGGAAAGCCGATGGGGCGAAGAGTTGGCTAAATATTCAGCGCCGGCCTACTACGTGAACAACTTGACATCACCCGTGTTGTTCCAGGAGGCCATCCAACACGTGCCGAAGAACGCGATTTTGGTGGAGATCGCACCGCATTGCCTACTGCAGGCCATTCTCAAGCGCAGCCTCGGCTCCGAGATCTCATACGTGGGTCTCATGAAACGCAACAATAGCGCCGGGAATCTGGAAATGCTTTTGTCGGCCATCGGAAAGCTCTATCAGTTGGGTCTCAACCCCAATATCAGTAAACTCTACCCGAAAGTGGAATTCCCGGTCGCGCGCGGAACCCAATCTATCAGTCCTCTCGTGCGATGGGATCACTCGCAGAACTGGTTGGTCACTCTCTATCCCGAGTACTTCAATCCGAGCAGCTCTTCCGACTACACCGTCAAAGTCGATCTGCAGGAGAAGGCCGACGAGTACTACGCCGGCCATTGCATTGACGGTCGCATCCTCTTCCCGGCCACTGGTTACCTGATGCTGGCCTGGCAGATGTTGGCCAAGATGAAGGGCCAGTTCTACGACAAACTGCCCGTCGAGTTTGAGAACGTGATTCTGCACAGGGCCACCATTCTGCCCAAGCAGGGACAGACCAAGTTTGTCATTCGTATGATGGAGACCAGCGGCGAGTTTTCGGTCAGCGAAGGCGGAACCATAGCCGTCACGGGCCGGGTCTTCGTTCCCGAAGAGTCCAATCTGACTCTACAGCAACTGTTGACCAACGGATCGGTTCCGAACACCGATGACCTGAAACTCGAGCCAAAAGACATTTACAAAGAACTGCGAATCCGAGGCTACGACTACGGACCGACATTCCGAGGCATTACCGAAGCCACTGCTGACGGCCGACACGGAAAGATCCGACACTCCGGCAGTTGGGTTGCATTCGCCGACGCGATGCTTCAAATGGGAATCCTGGGCAAAGCGACCAGGGGTCTATATCTGCCCGTCCGATTCCAATCCGTTCGATGCGACCCAAGAGTTCTGGCGCAGGCGGTCGAAGAAGCCGGAAGTGACCCGCAATTGGACATTGTTTGCGATCCGCGAATCAATGTGTGTATCGCTAAGGGATTGGAAATTCGAGGCCTGAAAGTGAATTTAGCGCCGAGACGACAGGGCTCGCAAGTGCCGGCACTAGAGAAGTACCGATTCATTCCTTACGCCGAAGAGAAGGCTCTCGAGGACTACGAGACCAGAGATCTGAACGAATACATCGAAGTGTGCGCTTCACTCGCGCGCAAAGTACTTGAAGCTTCCGGTATGGCCTTCAAGCAGATCCAGGAAGTGTTGAACGGATATAAAGAGGCGAATGAGAGTGTCCTCAAGCACTACTTGACCGCTCCTCGAGAGGAACACACTTTACTCCGAGTCCTTAGAGACTTGATTACTGCCGACAAGAAGTTGAGTCTTAAAGAGAACGTGAAACGAGTTTTGGCCACTTATGGCACCGACCTGTCGAAGGACGTCGTGGCCAACGTGTTCGCCAAACAGACGCTTCTGCGCCCCGCCCTCGATGTCGTGATTGAGAACCTGACCACTTCTAAGCTGAATATCTTGGAAGTGAACTCAAGTCCACTCATACTTCACCAACAGATCAATTCTTTGATCAACACCTCGGGCTATAACCTGGCCGTCAACTACACTCTGGCCCACCCGTCGCCCAATGATCTGAACCTGGATTTGGGAGAGACTAAGATCACTGAATGGAATGTCTCGAAGTCGAACATTCCGTCGGAGGCGTCGACTATCGACTTAGTCGTCTACAAAGACATCTACTCGTCGGCCAACACCGCCAATGGGGTGAACATCGAAGCTCTCACTGAATCTCTATATTCCGTCACTAAAGACAACGGATTTGTGATCGCATTACTCCGATCGCACTTTACTCCGGCCGAGCGGCTCATCTACAAAGTCGGAGACATGAATGTCCCCAATACTAAGGCCGAGGAATTCATCTCAAAGGCCGAGAAGGTTGGCTTCTCAGTCGTGAGCAAACAAACCGATTCTCTCACCTCTTCGGTGGTGTTGTTGAGGAAAGTGGTCGCAAAGCAGGCCTCAGACCAGAGCATCATTACTGTCACGACTTCGAAGTATGACTCGTGGGTCGAGACACTCAAGTCGAAGCTGGTTGAGCACCAGAACAAACAGAACGGACAGAACGTATGGCTCGTCGCCAACGACACTCCGGCCAACGGCGTGGTTGGACTCGTGAAGTGCCTGCGCCAGGAGCCGGGAGGGGATAAGATCCGCTGCATTTTTAATGCCAGCAAATCGAGCAAAAGTAGGGCCGCATTACCGGCCATTGGATTCGACAAATCGTTTTATTCGGATATTCTCCGCAAAGATCTGGTAATGAATGTCTACAGAGACGGACAGTTGGGTTCGTTCCGGCACTTGGATCTGAGCGACGACCGCGAAAACGAGTCGATCGACACCGAACACGCGTACCTCAACGTCACCACTAGAGGCGACCTCTCGAGTCTGCGCTGGTATGAGGCGCAGCACAAGTTCTGGCCCACTCTACCCGCCGCGCATAAGAATCCCAACGAAGTCCTGTGCAGCGTATACTACGCGCCCCTCAACTTCCGCGACATAATGCTGGCCACTGGCAAACTACCTCCCGATGCTCTGCCCGGAGATATGGCTCTTCAGGACTGCATTCTTGGTTTGGAGTTCGCCGGTCGCGACCCGAACGGAAAGCGAGTGATGGGAATGGTTGCGGCCAAGGGTCTGGCCACCACCATTGTGGTTGATGATCCCGAATTCTTGTGGCAGATCCCCGAGAACTGGTCAATGGAAGAGGCCAGCACTGTGCCCGTCGTCTACAGTACTGCTTATTACGCACTTGTAGTCCGAGGAGGGCTTGAAGAGGGCGAGTCGGTTCTCATTCACTCGGGTAGTGGAGGCGTAGGACAGGCGGCCATTTCGATCTGTCTGAGTATGGGCTGTGAGGTCTACACCACTGTCGGCAGTGAAGAGAAGAAGCAATACCTGATGAAAGAGTTCCCGCAGTTGACGGACAAGAACTTCGCCAACTCTCGCGACACCAGTTTCGAGCAGCACGTGCTTAGACAGACGTGCGGTCGGGGCGTAGACCTTGTGCTCAACTCACTGTCAGAGGAGAAACTACAGGCGAGTGTGCGCTGCCTGGCCCAGCACGGCCGCTTCCTCGAGATCGGCAAATATGACTTGTCTCAGAACAACCCATTGGGTGAGTAGTCCTAACCTAACCTAAACGGTAGACCCTTTCTGCCCAACAATATACTCATTCGTATTACTCTCTATAGGAATGTCTGCTTTCCTGAAGAACATTGCATTCCACGGCATACTTCTCGACGCCCTGTTCGGCCCCTCATCTTCTCACGCACCTGGCATTCAGGGCCAGAAGCTCGAAGTGGCCAATCTGGTGATGGACGGCATTAAGTCCGGTGCCGTTCGACCCCTTAAGCGAACCATTTTCGCCAAACATCAGGCGGAGGAAGCCTTCCGGCACATGGCTTCGGGTAAACATATCGGAAAAGTGGTCTTAAAAATCAGAGACGAAGAGCCGCAGAAAGTGGTTGCGCCCAAGAAGTTGTTGGTTAAGGCACTTCCGCGAACAGCTCTCCATCCGCTCAAGTCGTATATAGTGACCGGAGGTTTGGGTGGATTTGGACTCGAACTGTCGAACTGGTTGGTCGAACGCGGCGCTCGAAAACTAGTGCTCACTTCGAGAAGTGGGCCGAGAGATGCTTACCAACACTTATGCATCAAACGCTTGCGCTCTAACGGCGCGCATGTCATCGTCTCGACAGCGAACGCATCGACCGTCGAGGGCGCGACCCAACTGGTCAAAGAGGCCGTCTCTTTGGGACCCGTCGGCGGAGTCTTTAACTTAGCGATGGTTTTGAGCGACGGATTCATTGATAAACAAAGCGGTCAGTCGTTTGAGACGGTGTGCGGACCTAAAGTGGACGGCACTGTCAACTTGGACACCGTTAGCCGCAAGTTGTGTCCCGAACTCGACTACTTCGTGGCATTCTCTTCCGTCAGCTGCGGCAGAGGTAATGCCGGCCAAAGCAACTACGGGTTCGCCAATTCTTCGATGGAAAGGGTGTGCGAAGTGAGACGAAGCGATGGACTGCACGGTCTGGCCGTCCAGTGGGGAGCTATTGGCGACGTAGGCGTTGTGTCCGAGAATATGGGCGGAAACGAAGTGGTGATCGGCGGTACAGTTCCTCAACGCATGCCTTCCTGTCTGGCAGTGTTGGACCGTTTCCTGCAGTCGAATGAGAGCGTCTGTTGCAGTCTCGTGAAGGCCGTGCGCCAGACCGACACCGCGGGCGGCAAAAAGCAAGACTTAGTGAAGAGCATCGCCAACATCCTCGGCATTAAAGACTACTCGAGTCTGAGTCCGGCGACCACTTTAGCCGAAATGGGAATGGATTCGCTGATGGGGGTAGAGGTGAAGCAGACCCTCGAACGCGACTACGACGTGATTCTCTCGATGCAAGAGTTGCGGTCTCTCAACGTCGGCCACCTCATGGAGATCGGCGGCCAAAGCCCGTCCACCCGGGCCTCGACCGAAGGCTCCCTGCAGTTGAATATATCGATTCCTCGAATCGGTTTACCCGAAGAGAGTGTCGTCCGACTGAATGACGTGACAGAAGGCAAACCCGTCTTCTTCCTGCCCCCACTCGAGGGGGTCTTCAATCTGTTGGAAGTGTTGGCCAAACAACTGAAGCGACCGGTCATTGGCCTGAACTGGACTATGGCCTGTAAAGACATGACTACCATTGAGGAGGCGTCGGCGCACTTCATCGAAACGGCCCGCCGTCTGAACGCCGGTCAAGAGTTCGATCTAATCGGCTATTCGTTCGGTTCAGTCCTGTCGTTCGAAATGGGTCTTCAACTTCAGCCCAAATCCAAAGTTAATTTGATTCTATTGGACGGCTCTCCGACCCAACTGATGGTGAGCACCGAACAGTTCCGAGAGAAGTACCAGGCCAATGACGAGCGCGTCCAACACGTCGAGGCATTGGTCACATTCCTCATGCAATTCGTTCCAATCAACTACCAGAAGATCAAAGCAGAACTGCTGGCCATTGGCGAACAGGAGGCGCGCGTACAGAGAGCCGCCGAAGTGTTCGTCGAGAGCGGCGGACCCAAGTCGGACCCGAAGGACATCGCTCTGGCGGCCGAAGCCTTCTTCCGCAAAGTGAAAATGATGCACAGCTACCGCTTCCACAAGAAGTTCGACGGAAACGCTCTTCTCATCCGCGCCGAGGAGTTCATCGTTAAGAACAATGACATCCAACTGCCCCACGACTACGGCGTCGGCGATGTGAGTCCAGCCCTCCTCTCCCTCTCC
>JAQIXC010002610.1:0-10529 GCA_034697605.1 Metabelba pulverosa
TATTCTTCCTACCAAGAATAATGTTTTATTAGATATCTTTATAAAACTGTTGCAATTAAAAAATACATATTTATCTATTTTTATAAATCTATACAGATTTAGTATATTTTTCCATTCTCTGTACATAATGCTAAAATGATACAAGCTCAGTTATTTAATATCAAATCTCAATTTAATTAGAAATTTACAGAAAAGACACAGTATATAGTATATTACATAGAATAATGACATATAAAAGCAAATTTTGTGAATCAAAATATAAATAAAAATTTGGTTGATTAGGGCATTAAAGTATTAGTTATGGAAATAAAAACAAATAAAAGTGAGATTAAGTAAATCCTTTTTCATTTAATTAAATTTAATCAAAAATCATATAAACTGTTAAGCAATGAAAGCAAATATCAAGCCATGAGTCATGTAATTAATTATGCAGTACATTCTTCAGTACACAACAATCTGTAATTTAGTATACTGTGTATACAGTATTTTTCCAATTGAAGCATTGTATTATTTGCTCCTTTTTATCCTTGCTGACTTAGAAAGGCTATTAGAATTACTTTTTAAAAACCTTTGGAGTAATTTATAAAAATATATAAACAGAAGATTATTTGTAAAGTATATTATAAAATATATAAAACATAAATAAATATATTAAGTTATACAGTTGCTATAATAAAACAATTAGAACAATGATTAGAGTATTAAATATCATGCAGGAATAATCTCACAATTTTTACGGCATTTGTTTTCAAATTCGTGATGTGCATTTAATTATTTTGAATAAATTCATGAAATTACAAGTAATTTTGCAAAGGAGATTTATGATATTTTTTAAAAAATATTACAAAAATGCATGCTGGATTAAACAAGACAAAATTAACTTACAATTGGATTAATTAAAGTATTACCTGGATATCCTGTCCCTCAATGTCAACAAGGTAAACTCTACATTTATCACTTTGTAGAAGACCCTGAGCTTTCATCATTATTTTATGTATTAATCCATCTAAAGATGACGTTTCTTCAAATATAGATCTTGCCAAACTTAATAATAGCTGTTTGTTTAATTTAAAATATTAAATCAGTAAATTGTACAAATAGAATATTTATAACAAGCTTGTATACTACAGTAGTACCTGGTTTCTTTTGTATTCGGAAACCGACATTTCAAATAGTTGAGCGTTTTGTATACCAATGCCACAAAAAGTTAAATATTTTTGAAAAACCTGTTATAATATTCAATATCTATAAATACTGTAAGATATTAAATACATTTTCTATTTCCTTCAGACACAGCTTATTTTTTGCCTTGCTCATATAGTGTTCAAGTCTTAGTTATTGGGAAATTATATGCACTAAAGTTTAAAATTATACTATAAATATAAGTAAACAAGTAAACTTCTTACACTAAACAAGTAATTGCCTGTATTATTAAGCAATAGATAATTATATAAAAATTAAAACTCTTAATAAATTTATGTTTAGTTTGATTAATTAAAATTATAATTTATTTATAATATTATGCAAAAAAATAAATTTAAATAATTGCATAAATTATAGTTGAATTGAGAAGTAACTTATTTATAAAATTGAGGAGTATAAAATATGCAAAGGCAAATACATTAGTGCTAATCAATAAAAGGTTAAAACGGTTGAATTAACTGTTGCACTTAATTTTAGAATCAAATTAGATGAAGCTTAACTCGTGTTGTTACCAAGCATAATTACTTTTTATTGGTAAAAAATCTCAAATATTAATACTATATATCAAATAAAATAATTTTTTTTTTGATATTACAGAAACATATAAATATTCCATTTTCAAATGTATGTACCGGGTAATAAATTTGTATCATGTTTAAGTTTTAGCGAGTGTATGTTAAAGTGAATAATTAGATTCAATTCTTATCGATTGTACGATAATATAAAATTCTTATGAATATGTTTTGCCAAGCACAAGTTATACAGTATATACCAGTAATTCTCAGACTATATACTATTATTATACTAGCTGTTAGTATATAGCATGTCATAGTGCTCTATGACAACGCCGGTAGAACTTTGCTGTTCTCTAACTGAGCTTTATTACACTGCTTACACTTCTTTAACTTGCGTTGCTATAAAGTAACGTGACTTAAGGACATAACTTAAGAAACCCTGGTATATACTGTAGTTAGCATACTACATTACGTTTATAAAATCGTTTAATATAGAAATGTGTAAATTGTTAAAATGTATAATGCTAAGTGCATAGAATAGATGCATTAGTCGGGAAATGTAGATGTTACTTAGATGCTTGATAGAAATGAACTGGATAAATTAGAGAGAATGGCCTACTTGTTCGTCTCGTTTAGTGAACGATTGATGGGCAGAATCGGCGGTTTTGTTGATACATTGCGCGACTCCTATCACGTCTCCACTAAAGTTTACAATTGGTTGACACATCTGCACAATCAATACAAACAAAATCTCTACAATCTATTCATTTTAATACTGTATCATACCTGTTACTGTAACAGTACAGTACAAATCAAATATAATAATTCTGTATATCTTACTAGATGTGTAATAACATAGATGAGAGTTGGCTCTACAGTATTGTTAGCCAAACACTTAATCATACGATAAGTTTGTAAAAAGGGAATAGCAGTGCAGTTGAGTAGTACTGTAACAGCATTCGCCAGAATTGGGTTCTGCACTCAATTAATCATTTATTTCGATTTATTTTATTGCCAAACCTATACTACCAGAACTACCTGTACTACCAGTACGTCCTCTATTATACTTCTTTCAATTATATTCTTGATAACCAACTAGTAGTTTTAGACAGGACAAATTATTAAATGCGTTTATAAACAAGATAAATAATTTTAGCTTAAATTTTATTTCATAAATTGTAAAATATCGTCTATTATTATTATCATTATTATTACAGCAGATCAAATTTGTCACAAATAAACAATTATTATTAAATACTATACATATAAATCAATCTTTAAAATAAGAATCCTATTTGAATATCTCAACACTGTTCCAACAAACATAATTTTTAAAAAATATATAAATAATTTTTACTCTAAATCCTATTCTCCTATCTATCCTATCAAGCTTAAATAAAATCTCAGTTATAGCTATATAAATTATATTGCATTAAGTGGACAAAAAATACATTATAAACTTATATTTTGTTAAATATATATTTGTTAATTTTAATTTTAAAAATATAAGGCTTACTTAAATTATAATTATTTATAAAATTGAAATATTGATTGCTTATTTATAAAATGCTGTATTTAAAACATTAGAATGGTAAAATGTCTAAAATGCAAATCTAAAAAAAAGTCTTACCACTGCCTTTGTGTGATAGCCGGTACGAAAATCAATGTCCTTGTTAAATCGAGTATCCTGTTCATATTTTGTAATAATTATATGATTATTTTTACTATCTCAATCAAGTACACAAAGCAATAAATATTTTTTAATTCAAGATTAAAAAACAAATTAAAAAACTCTTTTAATAATTAAAAATTGTTTACAATTAAAAGTTTATAAAAAATAACCGTGTTAAATTGTTGTTTGTTAAATTTAATACCTGATACGCGTCTTTAATGTTGACATTCTCTTTAGTCAGAGCCACATGGCCTGCAATACCCTTTCCTATAGACATGAAATATTATCTTAATATATAAAAATTACATATATTTTACATGGTTAGGTTTAAAAAATGCAGCAAACGTATAATATATATTCTAAAATGTATAGTCGCTCAATAGCTTACCATTCTAAAATAGAAGTTTATTATTCTAAAACTGTTGATTAACACTATTTTTAATTGTTTTTAATGTTTCGAAATTAAATTATATGTGGATGATCTTTAATTGTTTTAAATATTAAAATCTTCATTAAATATAAATTACCTGCATTTCAAAAACAATGCATTTATTAATTTTAAAAAATAACAAAAAATTACCCAATTGATTTATTATGCACACCATGCACAATAATTGAATTATCAAAATTATTTTATTGTATAATTCTGTGTGACTCAATGTGAGCAGTGTAATACAGTGTGAGCATGTAAAAATCGGACAATATATTTTTTTAATGGTGCATGTGAGGCAAGACAATAATTAATAAAATTGCAGCAAGGTGTTTATATATTCAACAGTGGCCAGGTAGAATGAATAATAGTGAATCTAATACAGTTGTTTTGAAAGCACCAGCAGATAGTCCCTGGCCAAATTTTACAATTTAGTATCATAATTATATTAACATGATTTACTGCACATGGAACTAACAATAATATATTGATAAAATGCAAAATTCAAGAGTGTGTGCAGTAAAAAATTATTTGCTCAAAATATTGTAAACGCCAGTATCAATAGCGTTTCAATTAATCGAATTAAAAATGACACAGAAAACTAGCTAGTAAGTTTTGAAATTATTTATTTATTTATCGTATAACTCTATTTTAACACTACTGAATTTCTAGCAATTTTTATGATGCATTTACATTGTAAATTTTAACAATTTACAGGTAATTTATAAATAGATTTTAAATAAAGTCTCACAGCACCGGTAGCTTGTTAGGTATGGATTTGGAAAGTTAATTGAATCCATAATGTAGTAGTGTTATCAAATGCAAGTTGTAATGTGGAAATGATAAAGCATGGTAAAATCAAATAATTAATTAATATTTAAAATTTTAATAACGATTAATTTACGAATAAAGACCCTATCTAATATTATAAATCAATATTTTATAAAATAGTGATAAATTCATATAGAGTGCATAGTAAATCTACTTTAGAAAAATATTTCATAAATATGCTATAATGCAAATTAAAAATGCGTTTTACTGTGTAAAATATTATTAGAAAATGCAATATTGCAATATTTTAAAAAATGATTTAAAATGTTATAATGTAAATATAATAAGAGTTTAATTTTAAAATAACTTATGACAACATTTGACATTCTTAAGAGACATTATTTAGTTAAAATAATCAACTTTTAATTATAAAAATGTACTATAATAAATAATAATAACTAGACTAATGCATTGGTAACTAATAGGGTTGAAAATTTAGCTTAAATTTTCATTTCGAGTGAAACTTTAGCCTAAAGGTTCAAAATTTAGCCTAAATTTTGGTTAAATTTTAAAAACAATATTTTTGCTGTTTATAAGTAACATTAATAATAACAATTTCACTTACAAAATTAAAATTTTAATTACAAATTATTGTTAATTATTTCAATTTTATTATAAATTTATTTATTTCTGTCAAAATCTTACTAAAAATATCTAAAATTTATAAATGGCGCAGTATACTTAGGTTAAATTTTGAGTTAAATTTTAAAATAGAGATTAAATTTTGCCTTAAATTTAACCTTAAATTTAAGTTAAACGTTCCCAATATTTAACTACTAACAACCCTAGTAACTAATAAATAATACTTGTGTAAAATAATACTATATAAAGAATATACAGTATAATAATAAGAATATAATAAAGAATAATAATCTGCGATAAATACCTATTTCATAACTGTATTACATTATACAATTGTTTACATAAACATATTAGAGATAAAACTAATTATAATAACTATGTAAAATCATTACAATTGTTCTTTGAATAACTCTGTATTTGCATTTTAAGACATGTTCTTAATCTAATAAACATTATTATTATTATTATAAAATATACTAAATTAATATAATATAATAATATATCTAATATAATATAGATTATATATTTAGTTTGATATATAATCATGTGTCTTTAATTTTTAAAAAAAATTGTTTTTCCCCATTTGGAGGTAGGGGTTTGCCACCATATGTGTCGCCGCAATATAAAACTCTACTTAACAATTAAAAAAACTTAGTGAAATCAAATAATTAATTAATATTTAAAATTTTAATAGCGATTAATTTACGAATAAAGACCCTAATATTTTCTAATATTATAAATCAATATTTTATAAAATACTGTAGCGATAAAATTCATATACAGTGCATAGTAAATCTACTTTAGAAAAATATTTCGTAAATATGCTATAATGCAAATTAAAAATGCGTTTTACTGTGTAAAATATTATTAAAAAATGCAATATTGCAATATTTTGAAAAATGATTTAAAATGTAATATAATAAGAGTTTAATTTTAAAATAACTTATGACAACATTTGACATTTTTAAGAGACATTCTTTAGTTAAAATAATCAACTTTTAATTATAACAATGTACTATAATAAATAATAATAACTAGACTAATGCATTGGTAACTAATAAATAATACTTGTGTAAAATAATACTATATAAAGAATATACAGTATAATAATAAAAATATAATAAATAATAAAATATACTAAATTAATATAATATAATAAAATAATATATCGAATATAATATATATTATATATTTAGTTTGATATATAATCATGTGTCTTTAATTTAAAAAAAAAGTTGTTTCTCCCCATTTGGAGGTAGGGGTTTGCCACCATATGTGTCGCCGCAATATAAAACTCTACTTAACAATTAAAAAAACTTGTAAAGACACAAAAAGACCAAGCTAAGAAACATCAGTATTTATTGTAAATATACACAAATAATATTTTATTTAAAAATTCGCGGGGGCGGGGTCTAATATAATAATTGAGATTTTTTGTAGAATTTATATTGAAGTCAAAATTTTAACACTTAATATCTCAAAAACAAAAATATTCCTAAAATGTAGTTTCAATTGCAAAATGTTTAATTGTAAAAGCTTTTTAAAACCAGCATAGTTAATTTTCTAAAAAAAGTGATAGTAAAGTTCTTTTTCATAAAAATTAGCAAATTACTTTTAATTGACATTAAAAAAAACAAGACTGCTCTCTGATTTTAATACATCTACTATAAGCAGTGGCTGCCAAAAGTGGCCCGGGGTCTCTAGCTATGACATGTATACATGATTTTTAGAATAATTGCTATTTGAAAATGTAAGTAAAATAAAAGATGAGCTAAATTCAAATATCAATTTTATCTTTAGTTTTTAAATTTGATTTTATATTTATTAGCTTATTAAGTAATAAAGCATAATTATTTTAATTTAGACAAGAATTTTGTTTAATATTTGCATTAAATTGAACATGTTTAGTATTTTTAGTAATATAGAGAAAATATACAAATGAAGTGAAGATTGAAGATAAATATTTATCATAACTTATCATAAGTTTGTGACATAAATAGTAAGTATGCGGCGATGTTTGGTTTGCCTACATATTGTATGGCTATATGTATTGATTATACTATAAGTATTCAATGATTCATATTTTGCTTATAAAAAAATTTATTCAAAAATAAGAAATATACAGTATTTTCAATGTTTAGCAGGTGTGTTTATATTATCATGAGCAGTACTAGGATTGTTTTTGATGTAAACTGAAAATGTGCAAAAAGCGACTTTATTATAGAAAAATCTTGATAAAATGCAACTATTCTTAGTTTAGCATTACGTTTGCATGAACTTTTGTATAATCAGAAATCTAGATATTAGTGCAAAATTAAAATAATAATGAATGCTTCGCTCACCGAAAGGCAGAGGAGGTATCTTCGAGTACTGTTCGGCCGCATTGAGAGCGTCTTTGAGTAGACTATCGGAAGTGACGTCAAAGAGCTTTGCGACTAAATAGCGGTCGTCTCGGCTTCCCTTAGCGAGGAATAGAGAGCCCCTATCGCTCTTCGTAAGCAAACTCACGTTCACCAGAATCTTGTGGCAAAGGGTGTCGATGTCGAGCTCATTGGTTATGTCACTGATTAGCTTAATGAACAAATCGTCTTCATCCAGGTCTAGCAAATTATCCTCCAATTGGTCTCTGCTCACTCCATCACCTATTCAATTGAGTGCATCAATTAAATAGACATACTACTTAGACTTCTCTTAGAGACTAGCTACTTTTATTACAAGTTTTCCGGTTTAAATTTATTCAATATTTTTTTGTATTGAACTAATTATAAATTTCGTTTATTAGTTTGCACTTATTCTAGTAAATATAACTTGCAAATTCTTAAAAACTACAATTGCAGTTTAAAAATACGTTATATTGCTGCACTTGTTATGCTGTATAAATGCTGCAGTTCAAATCTTATTAAATTTTGTAAGCCTGCAGAGTAACTTATTAAACCAAATAACATTTAATAATGTTTGTTTTGATGTTTTTAATTAACTGTATTAATAATAAATATAACAATTAATTAACCTGTAAACATTTGTTAATGTCAGTCGTGTATAAACTAGTTGTCAGTATTGTGAAGGAAGTGAACATTCGATGGAAAGCATGGACTCATACCTGACTTCCTCTTTCGAGGCGCGCACTCGACTATCTCGTGGAAGAGGTCAGATGTGACCGAATTTCTACCAGAATTTCTGCCACTGAAGAGACATTCAAATTGATTTTAATTGCGTTTATTTTATTTAGTAAATTAAACATTTCTAATTTAAATTAATTTGATAAATTTCTTCTAAATAATTTCAAACAATTCTAAAAATTAGGAGAATGAATTAATTTGCCAAGAAACTTGTAATATACAATTAAATACATCTTTGCTTTAATTAAGTATTAGTTTATATAGTAAGTTTAAATAATTCTTGCTATTTATACAATTAATTAATTGCAATTAAGACAAAAAATAATGGAATTGTTTATTAATAATTAGCAATTAACAAATACACAGTAGAGGTATGTAAATTGATTCAAGGCAAAATGTGCTGCAATGTGTTTCGATACCTTTCGAGTAGTATCTCGGCGTATGAGGCGGTGAGCAGATCGTCGTCATTGCGTTGCATCTGTTTTGCATCACTTGTTTGCAATTCACTGCTTCTCTTCAGCGACCAGTCGTCGCCTAAGCGGCTGATGTGAAGACCCGGTCGAGCGCTGAGCCACTCGTCTACGAACTGCTGATCGATATTCTTTGCAAACCATTGCTTTGCGAACTCCGGATGCGATGTGAGGTAATTGCTAATTGCTTTCTGTTCATCACTTTCACAGTCATCGCTCGTTATATTGATTACTGTTTTGCAAATTTCGCTATTGTCTGCATTCACGTCGACACTCATCTTCAGTTCAGTTCTGCAATTCATAGCATTCAACATTTTAATCGCTATTTTAGTTTTCTTATAAGCTTTACACATCTTTTACCCAAAAACTATTGTTTTAGAATAAATGAACCAATAGATTATATTATTAATGTATTCGATTATATTAATCCTTTTCTAAGAACTTTTCAAAGTAAAAAGTTCAATGTAAACTCATTGCAAAAATACAATTGGTTTTGCCGAACAAAAAATAATGTACAAATATTTTAACATTTATATTATTTAGTTAACCTTATAAGTATCGGACAATGGTAAAATTTTCAGATCTTGTTGGATAAAACGCTAGATTTTTTTCATCAAAAACTTTTATTATAATAAATGTGTAATTATTAAAACTAATATAAAAATTTTATAAATAGTCATTTCTATCAAACATAATGGACAAATAGTAAAATATTTTTTATTTGCATTAAACTAGCATTATTTTAAAGCCTAATCAAAATAATTTAAGTTTTAAAACAATTTGAGCTAGTTTTTAAATATTAAAAAAAATAAAGCTAAAAGTTTTGCATCTTATAATATACCTAAAAACGTTATTCAAAGATAATTTTTATATTAGTTAACATATTGAAAGTTGCGTGGTGGATTCTGAACAAATTGAATTAAAGTTTATCATAATCGGCCAACCTCTCTCCGAGAAAATGCGGTTTTAGAGCCCATGCTACTTTCTGGAAATAGTGTATAATAATGTATAACTCATACATAAACTAAAATCGCATTATTCAATATTCGCGCATGCTAAAGCTGCTATCATTTGCTACAGCTTGAATTAATAACAAATGATAGGAATTCTAGCAGGCGCGAATATTGGAAAACGGAATTTTTATTCTATGGTTAAACAGTATTTAGTTATACAGTATAATTACAAGTTGACTATACAGTCGCAAAAGTAAAAATACATTTAATAAAAGCACAGTATACTATAAAAGTATAAAGACTGCACTCTAGAAGTTAATTCATTTTTCTGCCCAAAGACAAACATTAAGATATTTATGAGAAAATGTTTTTTCTCTTTCGAAACAAATATATTTGTTGATAGAAAGTGTATATCTCGTGAACAAACATAGAAAAGCAAATTACTCTAACATAACTTAAAGCAGACAATTAATAAAGTGGACAGCTTAAATTAGACTACACTATTATTATTAAGTTATTCATAATCTTAGTTACATTCGATACAACTCTGTGTTTGGTTGACAGCATTTGTTTGATTAAGTTATTTGTTATTCACAAAAGTCTGAATGAGATTCCCGGAGGGGCTCTGATATTAATACAGAATTATTCAAATGAGATATGCTTTTGGATTAAAGCATTATTTTTTAATGTCATAATTACTTTGTCTCTATAGCTTTAAATATTTTAGGAATTGCATTATCAAACACATTTAGTT
>JAQIXC010002611.1:0-10529 GCA_034697605.1 Metabelba pulverosa
ACCAAATCAAAACAGGAGCCGCTGTTCTGGCAGGGCTTGGATTCGCAGGAGTCGATCGGGTGCTGGCAGTGGGAGCCGATGAAGCCGGCGTCGCAAACGCATTTGACGCCATCGACCTGATCGACGCATTCGCCGCCGTTCTCGCACGGCTCGGACGCGCAGTCGTCGACATTGATCTCGCACTTAGATCCGGCCCATCCCGGGTCGCAGATGCACTCGTGGTGGTAGAGTCGGTCGACGCAAATGCCATTAATGCAGGGATTGTTAGAACACAAGTCTATCTTCAAGTGACACCGTTTTCCGGTGAAGCCGGGCGGACAGTCGCACTTGAAGTCGTTTACCAAATCTGTGCAGTTGGCGCCCAAAGCACACGGCTCTTCGGCACAGTCATCGATATTGATTTCGCATTTTCTTCCGGTCCAACCGGCCGAACACTCGCACCGGTATCTGCCCTGCAATAGGGGTACGCATTGGCCGCTGTTTTCACAC
Organism: Metabelba pulverosa; assembly: GCA_034697605.1. NCBI lineage: Eukaryota > Metazoa > Arthropoda > Arachnida > Sarcoptiformes > Damaeidae > Metabelba > Metabelba pulverosa. The sequence continues at coordinate 490 of JAQIXC010002611.1, forward strand.
GGATTCTGGTCGTGAGTACACGGATTGATAGTTATGTTACAACTCTTGCCCTCATATCCAGACCGGCACAGGCAGTCGACATTTCCCAGACCAGGTGAGTCTTTGCACATGGCTTTCTCAGGACAGGTGTCGTTTCGACATTCATTGCGAACCAGTTGGCACTGGAGACCGGAATAACCGACCGGACACTTGCAGACATACCCCTGAGGATTGTCGACACAAGTACCGCCGTTATAACAGGGCTCCGACAGACACTCGTTAATGTCGACTTCGCACAGGTGGCCAGAAAAGCCGGCCGGGCAGTAGCACGATGGCTCGTGTTTGAGGACAATACAAACGCCGCCGTTTTGACAGGTGATTGAACTGCACTGACCGGCAGTACAGGCCTCGGGACTCAAGGCTCCCGGTCTTAGAGTTCTCTCTTTACTCGAACACTCACTACACGTCGTTTGGCCTTCTTTTTCCTGATAGAAATTCGTAGGACAGGGCGCACACGGCTCCAGACCCGTCTCCGAGTAGGTGCCGGCCGGGCATTTGACCCGACATTCGTTGATAGCCGTCGAACCGGGAGAATAGGTAAACGTATTTTGCGGACAACTCTGACATTCTTTGAACCCGTCGTTTGGCGGAACACCCGAATAGGTATTGCTCGGACACTGTAGGCACGGCACCAGACCTGACGCCGAATACGTGCCATAACCGCAAACAGGTATGCAATCGGATAGAGATTTGCTTCCCATGTCTTTAGTGAACGTGCCGTCCGGGCACTGGCGACAGGAGGCCTCTCGAGTCGAGTCCTGATACCAACCGCGCGGACAAAGAGTACACATTTGCATGTCTTTGGAGGCGAAAGTGCCGGCCGGACAGTGCAGACAACGCGGAACGTTTCGGTCGCGCGGGTTGTTTTGAGTGACGTTCAGGTTGTTGAGTATCTCCCCGGCCACACAGGTGAACCCTCGCACCACATTCGAGCGCAAGGCCTGAAGCGATGGACACGAACCGCCGACTTGTTGTGAAGAGATGTTGAGCAGCGGTTCGATTACCGCCGAAGTGGACGGCACGGATAGGTCGAAGATGAGACCAAGTGTTGAGCCGCACAAGTCGTACAACATCTTGGAGTGAACGGCAGGATCTATGCGGAGGACATATTCGACGGACAGGGCGTTTGTGTCGGGTTTTATAGTAATGGTTGTGTTGTAAAACATTATCGCCATTTGAACGTTGATTGCAGAGCACCGGTCGGACAGAATCTGGTTGAGTGTCGCGTAATAACTGGACACGTAGTTGACGTAGGCTGACATACAGGCCGGGGGCGCAAAGCCACCGCTTCGGTACTCGACCGACGCAATGACATCATACGACGCTTCGTTCGTGTCTTCGGGCACACAGTCAGGAATGATCGGCCCGGGCAGCCACTTCTCGCCCTGTTGGCACTCATACAGTTTGGACTGTTCGCCGTCAATGAATCGATATCCCGTGTCACACGAGGCCGAACACCGGTAGCCGGTGCCCAACTCGTTAGGGTTACAGGTGACGACTCCATTTGCCGGTTCCTCGAGCGCCCAGGCGACGCAAGCGGACGGTTGGATCGAGACCTGGAAGTGACAGTAGGCCTCATTGCCGAACCTATCGCTGGCCACTACCGACACATTGCGATACCCTTTGAGTGGAATGAGAGCCGAATCCGGAATGAGTTGTATTCTCACGTCTCCCGACTCGTCGGTAGCGTTGATGAGACGCCGCGTTTCGTTGAAGTTAACTAAATACGAGTCCTGTTGTTCGAACAGTTCGACGACATACGAGTGCGGACAGTGCAGAGCGGGTGGCGTCTCGTCCGGCACAGTGATGTTGACGGCACAGACGGCTACGTTTCCGTCGTTATCGTAGGCGAAGTACTCGACAATCGTGTCCGCGAACACAATCATCGGTGGCTTAAAGCCGAGTGGTTTGACCTCAACTCTGGCCACGAATCCGCTGTTATCTATTGGCGTCGGTATTGTGTAGTTAACCGGAAGCAGACCATTGATGCCTTTGCTGACCACAATCGGACCATTCGGACAGTTGACGAAATGTGGCGGTTCCTGATCGACGCAATGCGGGTATCCGTTGTCATAGCCTAACAGTATCTCCTCTTTCGTGTCCTCACAGCCCATGAGTTCGAACTTAAGACACGGATTCTTATTGTATGAAACGATTCCGAGAATAATATATCGGGCGTTGACGCTGACCGGCAGCGGAATGACCGTCAGTTCGCCGTAGTTTCCCGGCTCTCGACTCGTAAGGTTGAAGTTCGGGAAATAGACGACAAAGTTCTCGGATTCGCGCACTTTGTAGAAGAATCGCAGTTCAGTCGGTCGGCCGATCACGTCGTTAGTGACGACGCCTTTCACTAAAAGCGCTTTAATTCGGAACACTTTCCCCAAATCGACCGTTACGTAAGTGAAGGGCTCGTGTTGTCCGCACCAACCGGTCGCCGAGTTTAGGCGAATTTTGTTGGCCTCGTAGTTACTGCGCTGTGACGTCGCGTTGATGGCGTTGTCGGGAATGAGGCCAGAGGTGATGCCCACGGGTTTGATGATCTTGCAGTCGGCGTTCTTCACGCATGTGATTGGGTCCGTCGAATAGGGCACAAATCCCGGCCTATTGCAGGTGAAGGACACTTGTGAGCCCTGTTCGTAGCTGATGGCCATTTGCTGGCCGTCCGGCGGATAGCCCGGGTCGGAGCAGACGGGCCCCTCGCAGCGCAAATCGCCGAAATCCCAGTTGCCGTTCGCACCGCAACGGATCACGTTATCCGAGCGTTCGGTCTTTCCGGCCAAAGTGAATGTCTCTTCGCAGCCGAAGAAAAAGCTGGCCTTATATCTGGTGTCGACGTAGAAGCCATAAGTGGCGCCATTCGTCTCGGGTGGAGCGCCGCAGTCGATGCGGGGACAGGAGGGCGATAGCCCGGACAGCCAGAAGTCATGTTTGCCTTCTTTGGGGTCGTATAGGCACTGGCGGAACGACGCGCTGGCAGTTCCTCGCAGTGGCCGACCGTCTTCGGCACAACCGATGGTTGCATTACTCAAATACGGTATGAATTTTTCTGCTGATTCGTGTGAAATACGCAATCCCTGGGCGGAGTCGTCGCCCACAACCGGGCACTGGGCGTAAACACATTCGGGAACCGTTCCATTCCAGGAGCCGTTCGAACTACAGATGAGAGTCTGAGTGCCAATCATGACATACCCGAAGTCGCAGAAGAAGTGCACGAAATCTCCGAAATGGTATTTGCTTTTAGTGGACAGCAGTTTGCCGTTAGTCGGGCTCTTGAGAGTCGGGCACTGCTTCGGAACGCAAGTCTTGTTGAGGCGGAAGAGGTCCCCATCTCTGACGCCCGTCTCAGTCGACGCTATCTCGTAACCGGCCGTACCGTTGGAAGTGTATAACTCATATCCGACATTACAGACACAGTTGAAACCGCCCGGACTGTTGACACAGCGCTGATCGCAACCACCGTTTTTGTCGAGACATTCGTTGACATCAATGCAGTCCTGACGCGAACAGCCCATCAGTTCGAAGCGCATACACGGGGCGACCGCGTACTCCATGATCAGTAGCCGCACATACCGGGACTCGAGCGGAATCGGTAGGTTTACGATTGACAATCCCGAACCACCATTCGGTGCTAATCGGAACTGAACGGGACGTCCGGACAGATCGGAATAATCTCTGAACAAATCCGTCAATTCGTTTGCGTGTTGTAAGCGCACAGTTATCGGGTAGGCCTGTGTGCCATCCAAGCGCTGCACAGACTGTATACGAAAACCGCGAATCACTGTCGGAGCCCTCATATCGATCTGAACGTAATTCTCGCCAACTCGGGGCGCGGCTCCACACCAGCCTCGCGGCGAATCCAAACGCACATCCGTTCGCTTATAGCCGGCCTCCACGCCCGACACCTTTATGGACGTGTCGGGTACGGCACTGGTCGCCAGTCCCAGATCACTGACCGGTCGACAGTTGAGGTTCGGTTCAAAGCCTTCTTTGCATTTACAGAAATGGCCGCCAACTGTGTTACTGCACTGCGTCGACGCCAGATCACAGGGCGTCGAAGACGTGAGACACTCGTCCACATCCCGACATTTGGGCAGATTTTCGAACGTCTGATTAGCGCCGCATTTGATAACCGGATGTCCGTCCAGTTTATAGCCGCGATTGCACTGCACTCGCGCCTCATCACTGAACAGGTACTTGCGCTGAGTGTCGACAATAAATCCGTTTTCGATTGTAGGCAGTATTGGACAGTCGGCGCGTTCGCATGTGGGCGGTAGGCCAGACCACTGGCCAACTGACGTACACGCGATGACAGGTATGCCTTGTCTGTGATAACCCGATTCACATTCAAATCGAATAATAGTGCCGTAACTATAGCTCCGGTTGTTTCCGCCGGTCATTACAGACTGAATAGCATTTGGCGTTTCGGGTAGTGGTGGACAGGAAGAGGCCAAACAAATGGGCAATTTCTCCCACTTTCCATCTTCGCCGCACCGGATGGTCTCCGTGTGCAGACTGGAGGGAAAGGCGAAACCGGCGTAACACTGGTAAATAGCCGATCCTCTATAGGTGACGTTAGTGGACGAGACGGCAAACCCGTTGTCAATCTGTGGCACAGGTCCGCAATACCGTTCCTGACAGTCGGGAATGGTGTTGAGCGACCACTTCCCGCTCTGAAGACATTCGGTCATCAGTTTTGTGGCGCCATTACTAAACTCGTGGCCGACCGGACACGTGAAGGTGACTTTGGCGCCAAACATAGTTCCGCGCGTAGAGGACACGGCGTTCTGTCCGATCTTCAACGGCGGACAGTCGGCGCTGAAACTGGCGGACCAGCCCTTCCCGGCGTTCATTGCATTGCTCTTAAACAACAATAACATCTTTCCCGACGACGCGGTTAGAGTGAGTCCAACGGGTTTTGTTTTGGTGCCGAAACCACGGCTCGGGTGCAGTGCTATAGCGGTGTTCTGTTCGGAGCCGTCGTATATCTGAAGCGTGTCTTCAACCCCAACGTCGAAGTCGTTGAAGAGTATAGACAGAGAGCCACTGGTAGGTCTCGACAATCGGTAAATGCAGTTTTGATTGGGCGGGTATTTAGTGATGCCATACGCGGGTGACGTAACATTGCCGGCCTCTGCCGTGTATTCAATCTCACAGCCGGTGCGGAATCGAATGGCGAATCCACGCCTACTGTCGCCGAAACTCGTGTAGAAATACAAATAGATTTTATTGCCGGTCGACACGATATACCGCAGATTGTCGGCCAGACCTCCGCTCAGTTTGGCCAGCATTGGGTACTTGGATCCGGAGCCGTCGCGCACGTATATGAAGTCCTTTTCGGGTTCCAAATCGAGTTCAACCACTTCGAGGGTCACTGTCTTCCCTTGCGGTGCAGTTATTACGTAAACGCATTCAAGTCCTCCCGGATATGGTTCGGGATATAGCGGTGAAGTGATGACCTGAGCGGCCGAAGTGGTGAACATCTCTCCGCCGCATCTGATTGGCTCCGTCTTCCAAGAGGCCCGAAAACCCCTCTTCTCGACCGACGCGTCCGATCGGAACTTAACGATCATTAGGTTAGAACCGGTCGTAAACATTCTTGAGGTAAGGTTCTGATGGCCCGAAATTGTGGCCAAATTAACGCTCGACTCTTCGGTGCGACCGCCGGCCATGATCTGCACGGTATCGAAGTTGGATTCGGTATCGAATTCGCTGAACTGCAGAACCATTCCCGAGCCGATCGGGCCTTCGAGAGTCCACTTGCAGTCGCTGTTCGAGTCGTATCGGTTCGGATAATTGGGTGAAACGACTTTATCGCCGGAGCTCTGCAGGTAGTGGTGGCATTTGCGCGGACAATCCATTTCCTCCGATTTGTCGCCGCAGTCGTCCTGACCGTCACATCGGAACGCACTGTTGACGCACTTGCCGTTCGAGCAGTGATGAGAACCTAACGGTGCGATTAAGGGATGGAATAAGTAATTGAGTTATCGGTAATGTAACGAATGAATAGTGAAATATCATATATGAGCCGCACCTGAAGGACAGGTTTGTTTTTGGCAGATGAAGGGCAAGAGGTCTTCGCATTGGGCCATCTCCCAGGTCTGTTGGGTGTGCTGTTTGTCGACGCTGTTGACCACCGATGACCAGTCGGTGAGTGTCGAGCGAACGCAGTCGCCATTGCGGACATTGGGCTCGTCTTTGCCCCAAAAGCCGACGTATTTGCTGATGAAACGACCCGAAGCCGACTCGAGTGTATTCGTGGATAAGTTGTCGATAGACTGGAAGCCAATCCAAAACGACTGACGACTAGTTGAGTCTTCTTTGAGCCATTGATTCGCTAAATACGTCGTAAAGTTGTTTTGCGTGTAATCCGAGATTAGCGACAACTCCGCGCCATATCTGCGCACAAGAGGACAAGAAGACAATCGATTTTCTAATCCCACACGTCTCAGGTATTGTCACTTGAGGTTCGTAATTGACTTATAATTATATGTTTCGCATAACAACCAAAAACACTCTTCCCTCTCAACGCATGAATTAATTCAATCAATTAATTCATTTAATTATTGTTTAATTTGTGACCGAATTCTGTGTACGAAAACACATTTTCGGTCATTAATCGGCGAATCTATTCAGTTATTCGACAACTTTTTTCGCATTCATTACATCCGAAATACGGATACGTTTTTTCGGACTAAAATTAAACTTTTTCGCGATTCAAGTTTTTTTCTACAAATTTTTTTTATCAATTAATTATTTCAGTGATTCGGCAATGAAATGCGATTTTAAATTCGTTATTAATAACTGCATAAAAAGTTAACTTCGAATTAATAGTTTCGGCCGATTAAGAGTCGGCATATTTTTAGACAAAATTTCGGAAATGTATTCTCTCTATCGCTTACGTCAGGCGTTTGAGTTAAAAATCGAGTTTTAAACTATTTTTTCATCTTTTACACTGTAAGTGAGTAAGGTCAATTCCAAATTATACGCTTTTTTGCGTAGGTAAGGAAGTATCAGGGATGTTTTCGGGGATAGTTTATACAGAGTATGTATTCGTGATTTGGAGTGAAAAATATGATTTTTCCGATTCTCCGCTTTATTAGCGCTTTTGCGATGCACTCCAAAGACATAGTAATTGTTTGTCAAACAAAACAGTGAACTAATGATCCGTTGAATTATTAGACAATTAATCGTAATTATCAATTGATAGCGGGTTTTGTGGTATATATTCACGAAATACATCGAACCGTAACTCAAACGCAGAATTTCGGCACTTATTTCCTTTAAAATCTATATTCGGAAAAAAATTTGTAAAATCTTTTCCGATTTTTTTATTCGATGAGAATATTTTTTATATAAAATTTCTTTCGAATCACTTTTGGTTTTTTGTGTGTGTGTTGTTGAAATTGAACCAAAAAAATGTACAGGGTATTTGATCGAAATTTTAAATTGATTGCAAAAAAGAAAAAGTTTTTAAAGACATAATCAAAGAGCAAAAGATTTATTATTCAAAACTTTATTTTGAAAAATCTGATTAAAAATTAAATTTTAATTTATTTTCTATACGAACGGAAAAAGAATTTAATCAATTCGATACAAAACCACAATTTGTTATAAATTTGAATAGATTTTTGACGTATGAATTGCGAAAATTAATTTTTAAAAACATTCAATAAAAGCGTTTTTGTGTGTTTAGTAGTTGTGCTTAAAATTGAGTTTAAAAGCCGTTATAATTCTATTGTTTGCGATATTCATGTTTATAGTGTAACACGAATTTCGGTGATTACGGTATAATAACAGCCGAATTCGAAATAATACACTAATGTACTGTGTATTTTGAAGTTTGAATAACCCAGAAGTTTTAGCTGCATATTTCGATACGAAACTAATTTGATGTTTGATATAAACCAAAAAATTTTTTTTTTTTTTTTTTGATTGTTTTGTTGAATTAAGAAAACATTATTGTATTCTGTTTTGGAATTTTACACAAATCACACATAAAATTGAGATATTTTGCTATTTTTTTCTCATTTTATTACTCGGGAATTGAGAACACTTTTGATTTTTCGCCTTTTCATTCATTAAACAAATTTTTTTCGTTTCGTATTATTTTATTTATGATTTTTGAGTGATTTTGTGCTCATTTCTAGGCTTGAGTTGCAAGTAATCGCGTTATTCGTAGCAACACTTTAAAAGGTTTTATTACTTTTAATCGTAAAAATAAATTACAAAAACTAATATTTTTATTTAATCTAAAATTTTTAACAAAAATAAAGTTTTTTTTGCAATAAAAATGTAATTTTTGCGTCTAAATGACGAAAGACCGGTCAACCATCGACTCTCTGATTATCGACAATTCCGGGTCATTTCGGGAACATTAAACTTGCTTAATTAGCAAATAGTTAGTGTAAAAAATTATTAAAAGTTACATAGATCTTCGCAAACATTTTAAAAACATATTTAAGCCGACTGAGTAACGAATAGCAAGATTGTTTTACTTTTAAGAAGAAAAAAAGTTTTTTATTTGTTATCAGAAATTCCAAACAAAACATTAAAAAAAGTTCACTCTTTTGTTGAACAAAATCGCTATTTTGATCGCAAAACTCGGAATCTCTTAAATACGAATCGCAAACATCGCATACAAAGTCTGAATACGCGATGAGTTCTCGTAAAAGGCTTAGAGAGGAGAGAAAAAAGAGTTGCGAAGTCTCAGTGCAATCAATATTATGTAACGATATCTTGATTTTGCGATTTTCGCAGCGATTTATTTCCTCATATTTTTTTCGTGCATTCGCTCTATAGAAACCAGATTTCTGAGCGACGGCTCTCTTCTCCCAACACTTCTCTCTCGGCTCTCGTGTTCAGCCATTCTTTCGAGAAATATCATCCGTTTTATTAGATTTTAAACTTTTGGAAAAAATGTTTTCCAAACAATAAATATATGAATTTTATCTGTTTAAAACTGAAATGTCTACTAGCTTCTACTTGTAAAAATATGTAATGGTATTTTTATACTGTAGCTCTCAAATCGCAACCCTATTATTAAGAAATTAGAAAACTTTATTATATCTTAGAGTAGACTTCATGTTGTAATTGAAGCGCAAAATGATTTTCAGCTGCAGTTTATACAGTACGTCGACAGCAGTTCGTCTGCCGTTTAAATACGAGTTTTATATTATTTGGTAATTAGTTCTTCCATTTAATTGATTCATTCAATTCATTTCCAACAAAATATAAAAACAAAAACATGAGATATGATGCGACGAATGCATTGATAAGAATTTAATAATTGCATTGAAATTACTAATGAATTAATTGACGTTTCAGTTAATGCCATAATTATTTATGACAATAATTTTCAGCATGAAAAATAATGGCTTATATCAGAAAATCATTAGAAATAACTAGCTTAACTTTTAAGCCTTTAATTGGTGCTAGTTTTTTACTTAATATAGAATTTGAAAAGCGATAAACAGCTAATTGGCTTAACCTTAATATTGAAAAAATGTGTTTTTTATTATCTTTTTAGTTCGAGAGTATCCGCACAATTAACTTAGTATTAAGAAAAATGTAATTTTAGTGCATTTTAATTACTTTACAATTAAATTCTAATCATGTTATTATTTTCGGTACGACTTCTTATCGGAAGTACTAAACTAGAATTTGCCATGAACGTTTTTACATTGTTTGAATTTTAAATTAACAGCCAAGCAACAGTTTGCGACATAATTTGAGATTAAAAAACAAAATATTTCGTGATTTTAGATTATTTATTAAATAAAATATAAATTCAATTAAAATATTTGAAAAAAGTATTGAATTGCGATTTCGAGGAAAAAGTTTAGCGCAAAAACTGGTTTTAATTGTCAGATGCGTTGAAAAGACAATTGAATTGTAGGCAAAATGCATGAAAAGAATAACTCATATAAAAATGATGTCATTATAATCGAGAAGACATACGTCAACTGCAGACAAAGTCTTATATACTGTGTAGTAAAAGAAGT
>JAQIXC010002612.1:0-10528 GCA_034697605.1 Metabelba pulverosa
TTATAAACAAATATTAATTAATTGATTTCTAGTTTGAATTTGGATGAAAACTTGACAAAAGCTCATTTAATTGTCAGTTCGAACGGATCAGTGAGTTGGTTAGTTGAAAATGGAAGATGATAAAATTAATTGCGAATAAATGAGAGATTTCTGAATCAACCGTTTAGGACACCCGCCGGTACTTTTCAGACTTCGTGTGAACTCGAATTGACTGACTTTCCGTACGATAAGCAAAATTGCGATATCTACTTTGGCTCTTGGTCACACAATGAAGATCAAATCAATATTACTACCCAGGGTACTTTATCGCGGTTGATCGGGATTAATTATAAGAATAAAGTAATTAATTTAAATTTTTGAACTGGTTAAATTTCTAATCAGGCGAAGATTTTTTGGAATCTGAGCCCTGGATGGCTAACCCCGAGTGGGATATTACCGAAATTAAGTCATTTAGGTATAAAAAATTTTCGTTTGTACTGTTCACAATTGTTTTATTAATTAAAAAATTACTTATTTTAGCTATTCATACGATTATGTCGATTATGGAGTCTATAAAGCATTAGGGTTAAAAATTTCATTAAAAAGGTTAAAAAAAATTATTATAAAATATGCATAATTTAATTGATAATTATTTTAATTAAACTAAATTCAGAAACACGTCGTTTTATTATTACGTAATAACATTGCCGTCAATTGCATCAATGTTAATGATCTTGGGCATATTTTGGTTGCCTTCGCATTCGAGCGCTCGTTTTACTTTGGGCTCAATTAGGTTTAAACAATTAAAATAATTTTTGTTCATAACATGATAATAATTTTAATGCAAAAATTTACAGTTTATTCATAAGTTTCACCACTTTGTTGTATTTTGGACTACAATTGGGATCAGCGTCTCTAGGAGTTCCTTATGCAGGTATTATATGCACTATTTTACAAATTAAATTATGAATGCTGTTGAAAATAATTTGTTATTGCAATCTTCATATTTTTAATAGTATATAAACAGAACTAATTTCATCACAAAAATAAATCAAATGCTTAAAGGTTTAATAAAGTTTTAATTAAATTTCTTTGCATTTATGAAACACTTTTGTCAGGTATTACTGATAAGCGTAATATACTGTGCAGAATTTTAATTGATATTATTGTAATATTTCAAATATTAATGTGTTATGATTACATATATAATTTTGATTATTTGCAAACCTTTAACGATTCGACACCTTTTTTTGATGGTTATAATTATTTTTAAAAACTAAATTATTTAAATAATAATGCTATTTATTAAAAAGGTTACGAATAATTAGTTTGTTTAAAGATATTTTCAATTATTAATATTAAAATACTGTATAAATTAAACCAAATTAAATGCTCGTTTGGTAAACAGTGAGAAATCTAAGCTTATTGGTGGTGATGGTGGGCATAGCCCTTACCCTCTCAACCCTCTCTCAGCACATATTCTACGCCTGTGTTAACTCGAATCTCCGAATTCCACAATTTGTGGTCAATCTGTTGTCTGGAGTTTTGGCGAATGTGTTCTGCATTTCGGATAACTGTATGGATGAGAGCAAACGATTCACTTCCGATAGAATGCAATTGACTCCCGAAGACTCGATTGATGGCAATCCCTCTGCAGATCAAAGCAATACCAATGAAAAGGAGTGGAAACTCGTCTTTAATTTCATCGATCGATTGCTTTTTTTCGTATATTTTATTATTTTTATTGCAAAACATGCGTAAAATTATTTTTAATTTTGATTTCTGATTTAATTCATATTTAGCATTAATTTTAATTTTATTTTTAAAAATATTGCTTAAAATAACACAAAATTACAAAACATTTGTAATAAATATAAAATGAGTAGATATTTAAAGTTAATTTAATTTAAACATTGCTTATACTTAATGATTTGATTATATATTGTTTTCTGAGAAAATAAATTAATTGAAATGAATTGGTTATCGGAAATAACTCGTCGTTTATAAGACATTAGGAGCGCTGGAAGAGGTGGACGGGAGTGCAGCGCCCGGTGTTGACAGCGGCTGATAAGTGCTGTTATGTCCGGTTAGGTCTTCGTCACTCTCGCGGTTGTTCGTGAGGGTAGTGTTCCGTCCGGCACAGGCGCTCCTTTCGCTCAACTGTAGGCCAACTCTATTAATCTTCAATCGATCCAAGTTTTCGTAGATGTTCTGTCGGGAGGGGTTCGAAAGGGTTCCGTCGCGGGAGAGGATCCAAACGTATTCTATGCAAACATTCAAACCGAACCAAAATATCATTAATTAGTTTTTCCCAAATTTTCATTTTTTAATTCCTTATAATTCTCTCGTTTTCTTCAAACTATTAATTAAAAATATTTAAAACATTTGGAAATTATAGAGCGATTGCTAGGATTTAGACTAATGTCTCAAACATTTCGATAATTATAGGTTTGAAACAAAGCGCACGAATATATAGCTCTTTGACATCACTTATCATTTTTCTAAGCTTTTAAAATATCCCGAATTTCCAGTTCTTCTCAAAACATTTTTTTTAGTTTTTATATTAAATTCTTAGAAGTTTTTTAAATCGATAATTAATTAATTTCACTATAAATCGATTGCTCACAAGCATTCTTTTAGCATGTATAAAATTTTCTGCAAAAACTTATTGCCTTTTAATAAAAGAATGTTTTATCTATTATCTAAAAGTTTTATTTAATGTAAAATATGTTTAAACAGTAAAGCCAAGACGGCAATTAATATGTTCAAACTTGGTATTTCTAAAATTCGATGATAAATTTTAAATTATCATTAATTAAAGACTTATTCGAAAAGAAGAAGAAAAGCTGCAGTGTAATGCGAAAATGATAAATAAATATCGCCTGAATGTAAACGCGAATCCGGAATCAAACACTGCTTTTGTTTCGATTAATCATTTCGAGAGTAATAAAGAGTAGTCTAGAGTTAAAGCGATAGTCATTGGGGAGGGTATGCGTTGCTAACCTGTGTGGAACACTCCGGGTAATAGGCTGTTAGTGCACGAGTAGATCACTGAGTAGTCCGTGTAATCGGTGTCTATTATTGTGATGTAAGTGCCTTGAAATGGCACTCCGAAGCCATACCGCACACTGTATTGCCCGTTACGGGACACGTCTTGTGGCAGTCCATCGCCGTTCACGTTCAGTGGCAGTCCAGCCCTGTATTCCAAGCCAAACAAATTTTAATAAACATGCTCAAATCATTACAATTGTAGTCTTACAATGAAGAGCCGCGAACAATGACATTAATGCTACCGTCGTTGTCATCTTTGGCGAAATGCAAATTTTGAGTTAGTAGTTAATTTAGCGGTAAAAAGACATGTTGTTTTGAATTACCGGAATAATCGACAGAAATACATCTCATGACTAAGTCGAAGATTGAGGGACTCTTCTCCACTTCAATCCAATGACCGAAAAACTATTGCACCAAAAGTTGCCATTCGTTTGAATCGATTGTCAAGTTTTGTGAGACTGAGAACTGAATGTCAAATAACTTACTTTGGATTTATCGAAATCCGCCTGTGGTTTGACTATAGGACAGGGACCCGAACCAAAGCGCTGACCACTGGTCAGGTGAATGAGGGCGACGGCGAAGATTGCAAACGATATCTTCAGCGAAAACATTGTATGATATGTTGGTTGCGAATGAGTTTTGAGTTTTGAATTAAATTGAAAAAAAGCTAATCTTCTCTCGAAATAGTGTCACTAAGTGTTTGACAGATAGTGTTTGAGCGCTGTTTTATACGAGTCGTTAATAGAGCACAAATCGTAGCTTTTTTTGTTAGAATTACCAGAAATACGAGTCAGAGAAGAGGATATAGCGATTCTTCGCCAACATATTAGGTCAGACAGACGTTGAGAATGTGAGGACACATAGAGCTGTGGATTACTGGATATGATCTAATGGTTCCGAATGGCGTCAGAGGAGAGCATCATATGATTGCCATTCTTTGATGTAGATATGCTTTCGTTCATTTCTCGCATCTATACAAACATTCAAACTTATCTCAATACTTATATAATGCAACATTTACAGTATTAACAAGCATAATTATAGTAGACAATTGCAGGAATATCATTTTAGAATTAAATGTTTAATAAATCTGTTTATTACTTAAAAATTATTTACCTATATTATAATCTAGCTAAAATATATTAACTAAAACTGGGTAATAATTATAATAAACTGTATTAAAATATCTTTACTATTTATTTGTTATTATTGAACTACTAAACTACTGAATATTTATCATGTAAGTTTTGCTATCAAACTATAATATTCTTTATGGATTATGTGAAAATGCATTTAAGATTTAATATAAATCGGAATAACATAGTCTTGAAATGTGTTTAAAGAGCAAACTGTTTGCGAACTCTCGTCGCGACAATTCTCGTGCTATTAATGCGTGGATTTGTCGAAATCCGGGAAATTATCAAATTGTGATCATTAGTGATGAATTGGGATGTCATTCAATGACAAACTTAAAGGTCAAGTCGAAGCTCTCAATGTGTTTTCGTTTGCGTAAGTAATTCCAGATATGTTTCGAAATCTAGTTTCAGATTTTTGTCGAATTTTTTCTCTCTTTTATCCACATTTACCACAAATTCAATACCGAGTCGTGGGTTCTGTTAGAAAGGATCTGTCGAACGGATATCACAGACATTAGAAGATTGAAAATCTAAATATATTCATACATTTGAGGTCTTCTCGCTGTTTGTATGACTGAACGACCAGTCGTTATGTACTATCAGTCCTCTTAGCGCCGCTTCACTCAATTTCTCAGTCCATTCATTCACTGCAAAGTTGTTATTCGAGAAATTCGACTCAAATTTTATAAATTACTTATAAATTATTAATTTACATACAAATCCTCACATATTAGCGGAGCTAACAATTCGTATTTCAAGTTTTCAAATAAAAATAATGCATTTTATTTGCGATCAAATTATTTTAATTATTAATATATTTACTCACATCTCTCTCTCTCTCTCTCTCTCTCTCTCTCTCTCTCTCTCTCCCAAAATAAACATTGATTTAAATTGCTATTATTCTATGGTTAGGCACTGGCCATAAAAGTTGAGGATTAGGCAAAATAAGAATTTCAATATAATTTTAAAGTATATTTATTCAAAATAATATATGGATTAGATTTAACTCAAATAAATAAAAAGCAAACAATTGGTTTGGAACTCAAATATAATAAGAAGCAAAACATTATGATTCGCTGAGAAGTATATTTGTGGCCAAATTCATGTCGTTGTTGGAGCGCTGGAGCGCCCGAACGACACTCTGCCGTTCGAAGCCCATCTCGACGAGAGTGGTCACGTGTTCGGCATTCGTCGAACTGCCGGCGGCGACCGTCTGCGCAGTCGACTCAGCTCTTGCGGAAGCACTTGACGTCTGAGCGTTTAGGTCATTGGTTCGTCGATTCGGAGTGACGTTCAAATCGTTTCTTCCGTTTATATCTCGAAAACGGGAGAAAAGCATCTGTTGTTCGACTAATTCGATTTGTTGTTGTCGTTGCACTTCAAACGTCGCCCCCATTTGAATCGGCTCTTCGGGCGGCGCTCCCGAAGCGATGAGTCCGCCCAACAGTTTCGAGGCTATCGAGGCGACCGATTTGGGCACTTTGATGTAATCGCAGACATAGAACAGATTCCATCGACAGATGAGACCCGTTATGAGACCAGATATCGCACAAACAATACTACTGTTCGATGAAATCAATGCCTGAAACACACAATTCGTTTAGAACTCAAAATTAACTTCATTTCAAACTTCGATTTTAGAAAATACCGATTAATACTGTTTTTAGTTTAGAAATAGATTACAACTGTTTATAGCGATTATAGTAATAATACCAAAAACTCGGCTATTGTTTCGCAAATTCAAACCAAATTCTATTCATAAAAATATCATTTAATTCAAACGACTCGTCGCAGCGAACAAGTAGTGCACAACTGACTGGCCGTTGCTTCGGTGCGGCGCCACTGACGGCATAATTCATGAATTAAACAAATATTTACTAACAATTTAGTCAATACTTTCTGAATCTTCGTAAAACAGCCATGATAAGATAAGATATATTAAACAGGTGAAATATTACCAGTGTTAAATTTAAGATTAAAGTTAGAATTTGGGTTAAAATATACAAATCGACAGCTATTTGGAGAAAAGGGGCCGAACCTGAAGGCCGAGAAGGTATGGAAGCGTTTTGGCGGTTATCGGAATTGCGAACAAATAGTTTCGGTTGAGTCGCGGAATATCGAAGTAATAGTTGACAAACAAAGCGAATATTATATTAAATCTAAACATTAAACCGAATTTCAAAGTCAACCCAAACTCATGTCAGAACTCGAAACATACGGTCCGGGCATCAGGTGATCGATGTTTGTCACGTTTAAGGCGTTCAGTGCCGTAGCCAACGACACCTCGAGTAGGGCCGACAGTGTGAAGCAGACGAGTAGATACGACTGCAATGCAAACAATTAGTGCCGAAATTGAGCACAACTTTAGGTTCGTCGCCAACTGACCGCATATTTGTGTGAACCGAGTCGGCGCTCAAATGTACGCAAATAGTAGAGCAGAAGAGTCCCGCAAACCATGTCTTTGAGATCATAGAACGCGAGTTTCGACGCAAAGAGTCGCCAAAACTGTCGCCGAAGTAGACGTCAAACGATTAGTCAATTGCTTAGAAACGGTTCATCCGTTTGGCGACCAATCGCTGCTAACCTTATATCTGAAGAGAATGTCATTGAGATTACAGACAAACAAATGGCGATAATTGCTGACAATCGGGATATTGAGCGCCGAAGAGCTCAACACCACTGAACACAACAACGTCTTCGTTATCGGTATCTTATCTGCGGAAGCGATCAAATGGTCAGACAATCGGGCAATGAGTCGAACCAATCGATTGGTTGGAAATACTCACAAAATCCTAAACTATTGTATAAAAGTGTAGACATTATTCGCAGTCAATATACCGGCACTTAATTCGCGACAAATCACGCCTTCAGTCGTCGTATCAATCGATTTGAAACTTACAGACAATCGAAACGAAACTATTGAAACGGAATTGTATTTCGCAATCAATAAGTGATTGGATTTGCGATTCAATCAATGTTTTGAACGAATCGTCGAAAATATGTCTGATTTGGCGTCCAATCGAAGGGAGACTACATTTGACTTACAATTCGACTTCAATTGTCTTTCAATTGTCTTCCGATTGCGAGGAAAACAATAACAAAACAATTCATTCGAATCAATCAAATAATTGTTTATTAATTGTTTGTTTTGAAGAGCAATCGCTAGGTTTCGCTGCATTACTCATCGCATCAATTCTGTGATTCTGATCAGAATTATTCGATGTTTTAAAAATAATTTGTTTATTATATTATTTATTAATTTGATAACATATTATGTTAGTTATGTAACATTTATTAAATAGCCAGCATATAAATTATAATAATAATTAATTTTTATATTTTGTATAGTATAACTTTTTTAAAAATAAATCGCAAAGTTTAAATTTTACTAAAATATTCTGGAGATTTCAAATTAAACTTGTTACACAGTACAAATGTTCAATTAAAAAGCAATTTATTAAACAATTGATAAAATTTTTGCATTTTCAAGAATTTTGTTATAATTCATTTTTAAATATCAATAAAAAATCAATAAGTTTTTAAAATTTAGTTATCAATCACATTGTACTTAAGATTAGAAAATTAGCTATGGTTTGGAGGTTTGGCTATAAAACAATTCTTGTAAAAGAAATTTTTGTGAAAGATAAACAATAATTTTGTTTTCTAGTATTAAATAAAAAAGTATAATATTAGAATGTTATTTGTAATTTGTAATTATTAAAACTTAGATGGTTTTATTTTATAAATAGTTTCTCAAAAAATATTTAACCTTGCTTTAATGTATATATTATTATTTTTTATTAATAATTGATAAAAATTTCGATTAATTAAAAAAAACTAAGAACAAATAAAAATAAACATTTTTGATTAATAATTAAGTTATTAAAAAATGTACTATCTAGACATAATAGTTAGTAAAAAGAGACTTTTTATCGATATTAAACAAGTTAAAACTTATAAATTTAGCTCACTTTTTAATTTATAATTACAATTAACTACAATTTATTTTAACTCTTATAATACATTAACAAAAAAAAGAACTAACCATAATATTTTTTATTACTCTTAAAAAATCATGGTTTGATTTGACTGATATAAAAAATAAACTTATATAAATAAATAAATGACACTCAAACTGAATATTTGGTGTGCAAATAATAAATTAACTTTTAATTATAATAAAGAATCTTTTGAGTATAGTTGCACATAAGTAGGAACAAAACTTTCCGGTCAAGTTAAATTTAGCGCTTGTTATTAATATATTTTGAAGTAAACTTCTATAATTAGTATTGAACTTGTTTCAAATTTTTATTTTGCAATTTTTTAAACTATTAGATTAATTGTAAATAAAAACGTAGATTATTTTATTCAATGAAAGTTGAGATATTTTTAATCATTATTTTAAGTAAATATATGTTTATAAATAATTTAGTGCGTATTATTTGTTATATTAAGAGTTTACAAATTTGCAAGATAAATATTACAAAAAAAGTTCAATACTATTTATAAAAGTTTATTGTAAAATAAGTTAATAACAAGCGCTAAATTTAACTTGACCGAAAAGTTTTGTTCCTACACATAAGGTATCGATAATTTGAAAGTATAGTAAAAATAAAAACTAACTGTGCAATGCAATAATTGTTTCTAAACTAATGCTTTTGATTATCAAAAGTTTTAGTTTATTTTGAATGTTGAGTTGAGCGGAGGCTTTTAGTTAAATGATAAAATGTTAGGTTTAATAAATTTATTTTTACTTTTATCAGTCAAATTTCTTTTATTTTATTAAATAAAAGATTTGCATATAAAATTAGTTTAATATTAATCAATGCTTACAATGTATGTATAAGCTGATAAAAATAAAATTAAACAATAAGAATTAGTAATTATAACTTTTCTAAGACTTGATTATGTCCTATACAATTTCATTAAAAATTTATAATTTATTTTAATAAATGGTAAAATAGGTTCTTAGTTTTATAAAATATAGTAGCATGCAACTCTTAAAATACTAAAAGCTTGATAATGGCATGACTAAAAAAATTGTTGCAATTAATTAATTATATTATTTACAAATTAAAAAAATAACATGTGCTTATTCTTGTATAACGGAAACAAAAATTAATATACACACAATCCGCGTAATAAAATAAATATTTCATTTGTAAGTTGAAATGTTTTATGCTTATTAAATACGTTAATTTAATTAAAAAAAAGTATTTTTGATAGAATTTTTATACAGTAGGAATTATTGCAAATCAAATGAGAATTATATTAAGATTAGAGATATGTGTTTAAGCATTAATTTTTTTCTAAAATTAATGATAGAAAAAATAAAGAGTGAAATCATAAGAATCTTCACATCTGATAGGGTAATGAAAAGTTGTGCTTCGTTTGCAAAGCCCTAATGACTGCTCTATTTTTGCGGTGCATTGAATACTGTATAAATAGAATGTACAGTACAGTACAATACTGTAGAGAACGTAGAGAACTGTATAATACAGTATAGCGGCTGTAAAGTTGGATTCAGTTTGTATTCACTTTTTTATTCTCCAACGTATAGCCGCTTTTTTAATCTACGATAGAGTGGAACAACGATTACATGCATTAAATAGTATTAAAGTTTATATTACTTATATTCCTACTAAACAGAACATTTATATTAACTTTATTTTTGTATTAATATTCACATAACTATTATTATTTGAACAAAAAAAGTGACATTTAATAAATTCGGCAAAAAACGAGAGACAATGCGATAACAAATGCAAATAGAAATAAATGTAATGAAACGAATACAAAAGAATGCGTTGGGTGTGGAGCCGCACATGTATGCGTTTCCCCCCTTTAACTTGTGTTAGTTATTATTACATTAGAACATAATATATTATATCAATTCTTAATATCTTTGCATTATTTTTATGCTTTGACGCCCTTTCAGTAACAATAGCTTTGAATAGTTTTTGGCACAAAAATAAATGGACAGCAAAGCAGACATAGAAAGTGCGAAGACGTTATCGATTAACGAGAACTGAATCAACCGAATGAATGCTTTAGACGCGAACCACGGATTCGACGTTTTGTACGGTTTGCCGCTTTTGTCTGCTTTCAATGGAGGAAATGAATTCTTTGCTTTGGGATGCTGTGGCTCATACACACCGCACACACACATACACACACCGCTCCGCTTACCAGTGCTCTATCTACTGCAGCAGATACCGGTGCTGCACCTTTCTTATATTAATTTTAAACATCAACTCTACACTATGTAGTTCTACGCAATGGATAATACAATATATCAAACATATAAACCCCAACTATTGATATATTTATACATTGTTAGAAACAATGCCCACAGCTATGAA
>JAQIXC010002613.1:0-10527 GCA_034697605.1 Metabelba pulverosa
TCTACAACACAGACGCCCTCTACACAGACGCCCTCTACACAGACGCCCTCTACACAGACGCCCTCTACACAGACGCCCTCTACAACACAGACGCCCTCTACACAGACGCCCTCTACACAGACGCCCTCTACACAGACGCCCTCTACACAGACGCCTTTATACGAAATCGAATTATTACCGCATAAGTCCGCATAATATTAATCTACTTTTGAAACGTATTTTGACGTTTATTTAATACAATAAAATTTACACAACTTAAAATATACATGTTTTTAACATTGCTTAATTAACTTATAAAACAGTCGAAAATAACGTATAAAATTGTCTCGTTTTGTATAATGATATTTGCTTATTAATATGAGTTATTAATGGTAAAGTTTCGAATGATGGGGCCTTTCTAAGTAATTACGGCATCTTTGCCCCCGGGATATTTTGTGAAAACATCATGCTAAAGCAAAATAGATTTAAATTGTGCTTTTAAATCATGTGGTCAGTCCGCTAGAGGGCGCGAAAATTTTAAGTTTGTCCCAATGTAAAATATACGCATAAAGTTTAGTCGTATTAGTTTAATCATGTAAAATTATAATCGACATTTCGATCAGACTTTCCACGCAATTATTAGTTTCTAATATTAGGCAACTATTGGAAAATATTTTATGAAAGTTACCAGAAACTAATCACGTGCTGTTACTTTTTAAAAAATTAAACTGCGCATGATAAACAATTTGAATATATCTGCTTAATTGTCTGTTTAATCTGTTGTATTTTAATTGAAAAATCCGTTCTTTGATTCGATTCTAACGAAAGCCATTAATTGCCATCATTTCGACTCAAATACCACTAAATATGCCTTTAATCGCATTCGTCGTCACTCTTCTCACTCTCAGCGCCGTTTCGGCCGAAGACGTCGTGCCCTCCCTGTGCGCCGACCCGTACATCCATTCGGCCGACCGGTTGGCGAACGACACGTATCGGGTCTATCGCGGCGACCACTACTGGGAACTGATTGGACTGCCGGACCCAGTGGTCAAAACGAACGGTCCGTTCCGCACGAACTGGTCGTTCCCTCATATGGCGCCCATCACTAAAGACACGGCACTCATGACTTTGGTTAACGGCGCCGACCGAACCAACGGAATGACATTCAAGTTCTATGGACAACAGGTGTGGGCCTGGAATGCAAATGGAATGTTCTTCGAAGGGATGGATCCGATTAAAGGACATTATTGGTCACGACTTCCCGCCGGCGGACTGACCGCTGTCTTCAATGACGCCGATTATGACAACAAAGGCTATCCAGTGATGGTTGGGCTGAGAGTCGGGCGAGTCTTCTACTGGAAGTTTATAGCTGTGAATGAGACTCATATCGGGATTGACGTCATCGGCAATATTACCGGCCATGACGGCGGCAAAGACGGTGAGGACTTCCCGCCCGGAGTCACGGCCGCCTTCTCGTTCCCGTCGGACCCGTCGACCGAACCCGGAATCCCTTACTTCGTGTATCTCTTTAATCGCGACCGACATTGCTATCGACCCCTCATTGGAGAGGAGAAGTGTAAGGAATGGCGACTCAACTCAAAACTCTTTAACTGCACGAAGAGCGCAACTACTGGGACTACAGGTACCGGCGCCGACAGCCACACCTCGTCTACTGTCCTCTCAAACACCTCGCCTACCGTCCCCTCACTCGCAACCGAAGGCATTAAAGAGCAGTCGAATGCAAATCCAATTCATTATTCGTTGCTTTCGATTGCTTTGGTTTTCATCAAAACATTTGTTCTCTAATTGTAATCCAATTCTCTGTTTATTCACTAAATTCTTTGAATTGTTTGTTATATTCCGTAATAAAAACCAATAAAATATATACTATTACAAGGTTTTAATAAAATATATTTTACTCAGTATTTTGTTATTTAAACATTATAGAAATTAGATTACTATTGATTTTAGGTAAATTAACTTGAATAATAAAAAGTTTAAACAAAATTAATTTTAAAGAGCTGTCAAAAATAGCAAAATTAATAGAAATTATATAAAAATAATTTAATTTAAGCGACGACTCGATCGACGGCCGCAGTAGTCGTCGGGAGAACTAATCGAATGACTTGTGAATCGAAACCAATTATACCTTTTTTCGGGTCAAAGGTTTCAGAAACGTATTCTAATTTAATGCTTATTCTTAAAGTATGAATATAAAATTAAATTATCACCTTGTCTCATATGATTACCATCCCATTTGTATACAACGCCGTGTGCTGTAAGCGCCAGAACGTAGAATAGTATTCATTTAATATCAACAATCGGTATTATTAAATTAATCTATGCATGCTGATTTTATGCATTTACAGCGTTCGCTGGCATAGCCGCGACCCAACTGAGCGAAAAAATTATATCCAAAACTAAACACTCTCTTATCGGAGGTTAAAGCAAAAATGAATGCAACACCAGAAACAAACTTGGTAATGTTTTGTCCGCATAATTCGGGTATAATTTTCAGTCCCGTCGCCGCAATATAATAAACGAAACCGAGTCGACCCCTAAAGTTGTCGCCGAAGGCATACATTTTATTGTCGTTTGTGATGAGAATAACACTTTCGTCGCAAACATTCAAACATTTAATTAGTTTTCGAATGTTTTCAGAAATTTTATTCAACTTTTTATAATGACTTAATGTCGACATTTCTCTAAATATCAATTAATTTTTTTAAATATTAATTATTTTAATTAAAAAAATCAAAACAATTCCTACAGTGTATTCCTTTAAACTGCGAACAAAATAATTAATTTTTTATAACTTAAAAAAAAGTTATATTGTACATGTTTAAATGAAGTCGAACAACAAAATAACAAAAGATTAATAACATTATCACCATGGCAATTGATTATATTACTCAACTATTTATAGTATGAAGTGAAAAAATATCAATGTCGAATTACATCATATTATTAATACTTAACTCAAACTTGATATGAGTGCAATCAACTTAGTTCTAGCAAGAAATATTTATAGACGAAACTTTCTATAAAATTGACAATAATTCACAAAAACAAATTTAACAAATTTTTAATGTAATTTATTACAATATACTGTAATAAATTTAACAATGATGATTTTTAATATAAATATCGCATAACGATTATGAATATTGAGACGCATCTCAAGTCACTGATGACGAACGGCCTTCAGCAGCGTTCGTCCTTCACCCAGAAATCCGGACTTACCTTAACTCGCATTGAGTTCGCACTCACTCTGAGTGTACTTCTAAGTCGACGCTCACTTTAAGTCGTCTCTCCTCTATATAAGAGCCAGCATTTTGTACAATACATTCATTCGAGTAGTAGACTCTGTTGAGAGCACTTCACTCTCTTCTCATAAATAAAGTTAGAGTTTTGTTAGACGTTGTTTGTGTTATTTGTTGTGCTCCTGACCAACGACTAGTCGTGCGATCTGCTGTGATATCAGCAATACGCCGACTAGACCCATACCCTCGACACAACTCACACATACACCGCGCGCTCTAGTACTTCCCGAAGTACTCGTCCCGCGCACTTGTCTAACACCTCTACTGCGAATCCGTCACTAGTGTTGGAGCACTAGCTGACGTAAATCATCGGTCATATTGACCTCTACACACACTCAACTGGCGTTGACCTCTAGTGGGCTGAGTTCATATTGTTGTGGCGCGTTAGTCAATAACCCGCACGTCACACTATTATATTCAGCTAAATGAGTAATGTTAATAAGTGCATTCAACTTCTTATCAAATCTAACATAATCAAAATTTGTCATGCTTACTGTATGCTAAGTTATTATTAAGATAAGTTGTGGCTTTATCTTACTTATTTGAAACGGCTTACTCGACTGATTCCTTATTTAATTTGTAATTATTATTAATGTATTTTCTAAATTATATTAGCACACAATTACAAAATTTTTTTGATCATGACAAATTTAATATTTGTCAAAAATCTTGCGCATTTTCTCAACAATATACTTAATAAATTGTTTTTTTCCCCGCAAATATTAAGTCGAAATAATAAAATTAAATGGATTATAAATTCTTTCTTCTGTTTTGAAAAGTACATAATAGTTTATTAGAAAATAAGGCAAACGTGTCAGTCTTATCTGCTATAACAAGTGTATATACTGTATATTCTTACAAGTATATGCAGGTATCCAGAAGTGTATAATAGCGTATTACAGTATATTAAATTACGGAATGTATAAATCAAAGCCAACTCGTAAGCGTCATTATGATTCCATTTGTAATACTGTATATAATTTAGAAATTAATTTGAAACCTTAAACATATATGTAATGTAAAATTTCATTCCATAATATTTTCTACATTACATTAATTAGTCTTAACTCAAAATAAGTTATATTGTAATCTGATTAACAATTTTAAATTAATTTACTTGCCAATTTAATAATGTGTTTAATTAATTTACTACACATTCTAATGCAAATTACAATTATGACAAGTTAGTAGTCATTGTATTTGCTTAGTTTTATCAAATCTATTAATTATATTAATTTTGTATTTCTAATAATATACTGTATAGTTATTTCAGTGCCATTGCATTCATTCGCGTCACGTATTGGCAATTATAGCGAATATATCGCCGATTATAGTAAGTGTGGAATCGGAAGGACTTCAGTCCAACCGACGGACAACTGCTTTGAATCACACGAATGGATCGGATCGGCGATAACCGACGCCCGTTGGGCAGAGGCCGGCGAGACTCCCTGGGTGGTCATGCTGTTCTGCCAATCATATATACTCGGCTCTCTACCCTAGTAAGACATTAATTATGAAACCTTCAATTATCATTTTTAAATTAATAGATAAAATTTATAAATTGATCATGTTGGAACAATAGTTTGCCATAATTTATTTTGGTATTCAAATTAATTTAGTTCCGAAGGTCACTGTTCCGGGTCAGTGATTGCGCACAAATGGATACTAACGGCCGCTCACTGTTTGCAACTTGAGTAAATTATATTTCTTATTGAGATTCAATTTAGATTTAATCAAATTACAATTAGATATTAATTACAAATGCGATTTTTGATGCATAATTAATTTATTTACAATTTTTAATTGAAAAAAATTATTATAGCTTATTATAACTACAGTTTGTTATATTAACTTAATACATTTGAAGAAATATTTTTTATTTCCAACTTGTTATGATAATTTTCAATATGACTTTATAATCACGTTAGCATTAATTAAGTTTAATAAATCAGTCAAAAATATGGGGCAAATTAAAAGTGAACAGTCGTGAACATGATTTTATAAGATGCGCACCCCCCCCCCCCCCAAAAAAACACCCTAGGCGCTTAATTCACTTTAATCCCAATTTATGTAAATACAAATAATAAACCGCTTATGGCAGCAACGGACACTATGTTGCTATAAATAAAGTATCAATCTATAAAGGGTGGGTGGGTGCGGTCAATTTTGGTCTTAACAGTCAAATGTATTGAAAATAATATGTTAAATCAATTATGAATATTATGCTAACACACATTATATACAAGAGAAATGCGAGGAATTTGCAGTATTAAACTTGTTAATAAAATGTATGCATCCGGATCAAATACCCTAATTCGTTATAATTTGCGCTAAAAGTCATTGCGACGTATATTTCGGCAATGAGTACAGTAAGGGAACGCCGATTGCGGCGAAACGACTGATACCGCACCCGATGTTTGGCGCAGATAAGTACAAATACGACATCGGACTCATCGAACTCGAGCGTACCGTCGACTACGCATTTCACTACTTGAATGCCATTTGTTTGCCGCCGAACCAATTCGGTGACCGCGCGCGCGAACGGGCGTTCGGTAGCGGTTGGGGTAAACGCGGCGCTCATTCGTATAATCGGCTCAAAATCGGTCAATGGGTTACCGATCGGTACAATTCAAAAAGTGCTTTTTTCTTTTTGCGCCGATATAATTGGACCGAACGAACCTGTCAGGTTAGCATGATTATTTGCGTAAGATTTATTTTAAGCAGCAATTAGAATGATTTTTTCATGTCCAAAACTTATTTTTTTTTATGTTAAACTTAAAAGTTACAACATATACCCTAAAATCCCATAATTATCTATTGAAAAAAGTTAAAATTTTTGAAAAAATCAAATTCGCCTTATACATGGGTTCGCCTTATACGTGGTGAAAAGTTTTAACCATAGTAATACAGGTTAAAATTCAGAGTTTAATTATATATATATTTTATAGCTTTTGTTTATTTTTATATAATTACTGCGTATTTAATTAACCTACAGGAAAAAAGATTATAGCAAAATCACTACATTAAATAATAATAATAAAGATATTTACATTATAAATATAAATTTATCTACACCTTTGCGTATCTAAGATTACTTTATATAAAAATATATAATGCTACATAAAAAATAAATTAGTTAAATTAATCAAACATTGTGATATCAAACAATAATATTTAGGTAAACAATAAATATAATAATAAATTATATATAAAATAGCATATATAAATGAAATATATCAAAATAGTTACATAACTAAAATTAATATTTATATTTTATAATGTTAAATTAAATTAATAAAACATTTATTACAGTTTTAATTGTTTAAAGTAATATAGTAAATAATTACATTAACATAGAATATACACATATTTAACATATATTGACTCAAAATATACTTATTTTATAAATTATAATATAAGCCTTATACACGGGTTTGCCTTATTATAAGTTACATTTTACTTTAAACAATTATGCGAATTTAGTCAATTAGCCTTATACATGGGTTCGCCTTATCAATGGGATTTTAGTGTACTTTAATTTATTAAAAGATTTTCTGTACTTGAGATATTAAAATACTATAGTATGTCAATACTTTTTATACAAAAATAAAAGAATGTTACAATATAACTGTTTCCGGAAACACTTAGTTATTCTCAATATCGTTTAACAGCGTTTTAAAATATTGTCATAAAAATATGTAACTGTGATATACTGTACAGTATATTTATAAAATATTGTATTTTTCCAATATTCAACATTATATACAGTATATTCATAACATTTTAATAAACTGCAGTCTAAGTATATCTTGCTTAAAACAGGGCGATTCGGGAGCGCCTTATTGGCAGTACTATATGGGCCGAGCCGTACAAATCGCTGTACATAAGGGCAGTACTGGTGAACTGAAAGATAATTGTCGTTTTGGTTCACTCAATGGCGTATCTGTTGCCTATCATATTAATTGGATTTTAAAATACGTAAAATAGCATGTAAATCTTGTGTGATCATAAAAGAAATGCGCAAATTATAATTATTTAATTACTATTTTATAAAATTGAAAATGTTTATAACATAAATAATACATATAAATTGTTTTACAAAATTATTGTAATTTTTTTTATATTAATAATAAAACAGTGTATTTCGTATGTTATATTAGAACGTGTTGAAATATATTGGATTTGTTGAGAACGTCGAGATTGACATAGATTTTAATAATTATTTTTTTAATAACAACTTTTGTATTTAACAACTGTTTAATTACTCTAATTACTATTAAATGCTCTATACATTTGTTTTTATTTTATTACATACTTCAATACGGTACACATTTTTAAATTCTTAATATTGTAAACTAGCTTGAAATCATTGAAAAATTTATGTGTTAGTTTAATTTTAAAATAGTCGCGCATTTTCAGTTAAACACGCAAGGTGATTCTAATCTCAGTTTAGATTAAAATAATAGACTTCTATTTCGCGCGGCGACAAAACTATTGTCCCTACGGGATAAGTATACCAAACAAACGCCGCCATTGAACAGCTGACGCGCATCGCTTCTCCCCTTTTCACATACTATATATTTGAGCAAAAGCGTCAACCAATGAAATGCCTGAATCCAGCCCTAATCATATGATTAAGCTACAATTAGTATTGTGAAGGGCTATAGTGTTTGAAATGGGGAAGGAGAGAAGTTTAGGTCAACAGATGACGCCTGCTTTACATAGTATATTTAAATCGTAGACACAATATTTCGCGCAGCAGTGCTAGCAGGCACAATTATTTCTCTTTTCGACTTTACTATTTCGTTTCGCGTCAAACGATATAAACAAAACTTTAGGCCACACCTTTTTTCAGGCTAATGTGTATTAAATTTTTAATGTAGAATAGCATGAGAAAAGGTGTAACCTAAAGTTTGATTTACGTAGTTTACGTACGTTTCGCGTAGTGAAAGTTGTTCGTGCATTGAGTGTACACTAGTGCTATACAGGAAAGCTATACCACGTAATTTATATGTAGTAACAATGCTGATTGCTAAATTAAATTACAACTAATACAATTAATTAACGCTATTACAATTAATAAAAATATAACTGCAATTTTATTCAATAAAATTTTTTAACGCATAAATTTCCACAAGAATCGCAAATTTTGTTATTTGTTGCGAATTATTTGTCGCGAAATGGATTCATAATTAAATTGCTCTCCAATTGCGACATTCGTATGACTTGATCTGAGAAACAAAAAAAAATTAATTTAAGAAAAAGAATATTTCAAAAATTCAGTCAATACCCGAATATCGAAATTTTCGAAGAATACGAATGCAAGCAAATAGAACAGCGATTACTGCATAGCCATAATTATGATAATCATCGGCCAGTTTAGTACCATTTCGTTATCCAAATAGCAATGTTCGGACAAAGTGTTTAAATTTTCAGGTTTGCACTGCAAAGCACATATGTTGTTTAGTACAAATTAGCATGAATATTTTTATTAGAAAAAACAACACATTTTACCCGATCCGATAAATCGCGGTTTTCCGCTGTAATGCAGTACTTGTACCGATCGTCGACTGCGAACAGCAAGAGGTGACCCCTTTTGCCGTCGATGTTGTAGTCCGTGATCGCGACGATCTGTAGATTGGCGTCGATTTGCGGCGCAAACGTCGGGACAACGCAGTGATCGCACTCTTCGGCGCCATATAAGCTCTCTTTCGATGTCGAATAGAAACGAATTTTTCGATTCCGTTTATTGAGTACAACGAAAGTGTTGTCCAAATTCTGTTCGCTATTCTTCGGCTTCGGATTGAATATAATCTCGTTTTCGACGTCGATCTGTGTGCTCGCGTCGACCCACGGATAGCCGTCTTTATTCGTATAGTGACTATAAGCGCAACAGCACTGGATTTCGTTGTTCGACGCGTTGTTGTAAACCTAGCGTACATTCAATTGAAAAATTATTATGTAAAATTTAAAATGTAATATTTAGTTTTTATTTCAAATATATGTATAAAATACAAAATACATAAATAATCGCTTTATTATAAAAACAAAACTTGTTATTTGCAATTACAATTTGTAAGAGTATTGGCGTATTTTTAGTTATAATTTGAAAATATTATGCTTAATGCCATATTGTTTTGATGTTTAATCTAAACTATCTTAACTCAGATTTTTAATATGTAAATAATGAATTAATTTGTGCATAGTTTATTTTAAAAATTATTTATTTAATTTAATGCAAATTCCAACTCATCTTTTATTGATATTAAATTTATAAATACTGTATATAATTTTTTTATGTAATTGTATGAATACAAAATTTATGGATAAAAATACAAACTATGTTCATAAGGTATACAAACTTGAATTGACCATGGTAATGCGGTTGCTTTATTAATAATTATTTATTATTAATTGCATAACAAATGTGTTTCGATACTTAACCAGTATTTTAGTCATAAGCTGGAAGTAAAAATTTTAAGATTTTTAGATTTCGCGCTTGCTATTAACTTAACTTGTTATAAACTTTTATGATTAGTATTGATCTCGTCTCATAATTTTTATCTTGTAACTATTAAACTTTTGATATTACCGAAAATAAATACTATATAATTCATAAATGTAATTGTTTATCTAAAATATTAATTTTAGTTTTTAACTTATATCGAATGATTGCAAAAATAATTCAATACTAAAGTTAGTTGTATAAGTTTATAACATGTTTAATTACTAGCAAGCGCAAAATTTAAAAACTACGAAATTTTTACTTCCAGATCATAAGCGCCTTAAATGAGACTTTTGTTTAACCATTTTTGAGCGCAATTTAGCATGGTAACACGAGATTTAAAATATTTCAAAAATGAGTTTTCAAAAATGGGCGAAAACTTTGCACTGTATGCGAGCCTTTGGTCTATTATTTAGTTATTTTAAACAGTATACTTTTACTGGTTGCTTTTCCGGTATACTGTTTAAAATAATAAAGCAAATTCCACCACACTAAAATTAAAAAATTAGAAATAACAAATTTTCAACTTGATGTTCTCTATTTAATATGTATGATAAATCACGGGCGCACGCTGGGAAAAATTCCTATGATAACTTGGTTTTATACTGCTATTTTACATTTGTCAAATATCAATTTACCATGCACATACAATGATTATGGAAATTCAAGCCGCAACATATCAAGCATTTGCTCAGGAACTACTAGGCCGATTTTGGTCTG
>JAQIXC010002614.1:0-10518 GCA_034697605.1 Metabelba pulverosa
TTTTGGCCATTTTTTGACCGAAACCGTTCTGTACGCAAATGATTATATAATTGTGATTAAAGTTGTGTTAATATATTTAATTGTGTTTCAATTAGTATAAAATGTATATTTATTGCTCACTCATTAAGTCTGTTTAGGCTATGGCAATTTTATTTGTTTAAATTTAACCTAGTTTTACACCTAGTGTATATACTTTTGCATTGAATTCAAATTAATAAAATTGCCATGGCCTAAGCACATTGAATGAGTGAACAATAAATATATATTTTATACTAATTAAAGCACAATTCAACTATGT
This sequence comes from Metabelba pulverosa, assembly GCA_034697605.1. NCBI lineage: Eukaryota > Metazoa > Arthropoda > Arachnida > Sarcoptiformes > Damaeidae > Metabelba > Metabelba pulverosa. Next base: position 299 of record JAQIXC010002614.1, read on the forward strand.
AACTAATAAAATTTACTTGTTGCAATATATTTCATAATAAATTGCAGTATAAACAATAAATCATTTTAATATTTAGCAATTTATATAATTTTAAATTATTATTTATTAATGGTAATATTCTTTTACAATTAGTACTGTATAAATGCATTCATTTAATTGTTGCTAAAATCCAATCGAGATAATAAGATACGGATTGAGCAAGGCCAAGTTTAGGTCCGCAGTTATCCACATCCATACCGATAGAAGTCGTGTAAACACCGATTTGCACGGCTCGGCCCATATGGTAGCGCCAGACCGGCGAACCCGAATCGCCCTAATGTTCGTAAAATGTGTTAATATGTATTTGCAATTCCGTGTTAATGCAATTGTTATTAAGCAAACGTGTATTAATGTTTAATTATATTGTAATTTTAAATTTATACAGTGTGACCCGTTAATAACGGAACGATTGGTGCGCCAAATATTTGTCCGTGAAATGCGGGTTTCCGTTATTAACGGGTAATTTACGTAGAATTTAGCTTGTACGTGCTCAAATATCTACTCCGTTAAATGCGGGTTTCGTTATATCCGAGTCCGTTAAATCCAAGGCAGACTGTATAAAAGCTTGCTTTTCGTGGCAACCTTACTACTTTACTAAAACATTCACTTTGCATTTTATAATATAAAAACAATATAAATTCAATATATAAATTATAATTTGATTATTCTAATATTAAACTAGCTGTTTTATTATTATTATTATTGCTATTATTACCATTACTTAATTTAAAGTCGTCATTATTAGTAGCTAATTAATTAAAACTAGTTAGATCTTAAAAATTATTTTTAAATATAATGCAATGCAAAGTAATACTTTCATGAAATTTATTTTATAAGTGAAAATTCCGGTAAGATTTCACGAAACTTTCAGGTAAAATTTTTACAATCTTTCACTACTCACAACACTACTTGAAATATACAGTATATTATGCCGGGTAAATAAAAAAATTTATTCAATTCTGAATAATCTGAATTAAAAAAATAAGTTTGAAAATTAATAATGTATAAAATTTCTAATACAAGATTTATCGCATTTATAATTTTAAACAAGATTGCCCAGTATGAGCCTAATTTGTCTACCATTAGTTGTTTTATTTTTGTCAAAGTAAAATTTAACTATAAGTAAGCCGAATCGACTAAAATTGAGTAATTTGTCAAAGTAAAATTTAACTATAAGTAAGCCAACCCGTGTATAAGCCAAATATTATAATACATAAACTACGTAAATATTTAGTCACTCAATGTTATTTCGTACACAATGTGAGGTTAATTTGAGTGATTGAGTAAAATGTTTTTTTAGTTAATTATTTAATAGCATTTTAAGTTGTATTGAAATGAGTGATAATTAGTAGAGCTAATTTTTGTATTAAATTAGTTTACTGACAGGTTAATTTTACTCATTTATATTTGTTTAAACTTTTAATTGAAATTATAATAATTATAGATTTTATTATTTGTAAAATTTTCAACTTTTAATAAATTAATTGATAAACTTATTGTATTGTTTATTATATTTACTGATATTTATAAACATGATAATTAGTTTATCAATTACTATATTAAAAGTTAAAAATTTAATAAATAATAAGATTTAATATTACTATTACTCAGACTAAAAATTTAAACAAATATAAATGAGTAAAATTAACCTGTCAGTAAACTAATTTAAAGCAAAAATTAGCTCTACTAATTATCACTTATTTCAAAACAGCTTAAAATGCTATTAAATAATTAACTAAAAAAACATTTTACTCAATCACTCAAATTAACCTCACATTGTGTACGAAATAACATTGAGTGACTAAATATTTACGTAGTTTATGTATTATAATATTTGGCTTATACACGGGTTGGCTTACTTATAGTTAAATTTTACTTTGACAAATTACTCAATTTTAGTCGATTCGGCTTATGCACGGATCGGCTTATCCACGGAACTTTAGGGTAAATTTTTAAAAAATCCGAAAGCTATTTTCCCCCACCGCAAACAAGGTAATATTATTTCCAACTATTTTAATGTAAATTTATTTATAAGATAAGTTTGGTAATAGCGCTTCGATTATTTTAAAATTTTAATAACTTCTTTGTTTGTACGTATTAGGACAATCCAAAAGTAATTGCAGTTAAAAATCTTTTAATAAAAATTAGTTTATTTCTTATGTTATATCTATTTTATATTATTTTAATTCTATTAAACGCTGTGTAGAATTGGATTTAGAATCAAACTAAAATGGTTAAATTGATCAAAATTTAATGTTAGATTAAGGTTACCTGTCCTTTACGTGCAAATATTAACTTAAGTGCGTCTGAAGTAATAATTGATTGTATGAATTATATCAATTAGAATTGAATCGACTTACCCCGCATTGACCGTTTGAATTAAAGTATGCATAGAATGTCAAATCAGATGACACGAAGTTCTTGACCACTATATCGGTGATTTGTAGCGAACGGTCTTCCGGATGACTGTCCGGTTTGCCCCAACCGCTAATGTACGCCAATTCGCGCACCGGATGACCGGTTCGGTTCGGCGGTAAACATAAGGCATTGAATTCGTAGAACGCGGCGCCGATTTGGTTGTAATCAACGCGTCGTTTGAGTTCAATAAGTCCGATGTCATACATGTATTTGAAAGCACCGGCGCTGCTGTTGTACTTTGGATGCGGTATAACTCGTTTCGATTTAATCATTAATCCTCGCGCGTACTTTAGTCCGAAACTAATTTCTGCGTCGCTATTGAATTAACACAATTATATTTGATTAAAAAAAGGCAAAATTATGTAACTAGCACCCGAGAAATGTATTATTAAATCAATAAAAGATATGTAAATTATTTTGATTAAACTTGTTTACTCGCTAGAGGGCTTCAAAGTAAAGAATTTCTAAGTCGTAATATATGACATTTACATTAAATTCTACTAAATCGACCATGCTGATTACGAATATGATACTAGATTTGAGTTATCTCATCAATCAAAAATATTGCACTTTATAATGTACATAAATTAACTATAGCTGCGATATAACTTGTAAACAATTAAAGCTACGGTATTTTAATTTTTACAATTTAAATCAGGTTGCTTTTTTCATTTGAAAAACGATTATAATTGTGATTTTAAATTTTTGACTTTTTAATTGTAATTTTAGTGCGTTTTTTTGGTCAAAAATTAAAATTATTCTTGTTATCCGACTGGAAAAAGCATTCTGAGTCGAATGGTAGATGTTAAAATGCTATAGTTTTAATAGTTTTCAAGTTATAGCGCAGTTATAATTGATTTATGTACTTTATTAAGTGCAACTTTTTTGATTGATAAATTAGCTTAAATCTGGTATTATATTCGTAATTAGCATGGCCAATTTCGTAGGATTTTATGTATAAATTTTACAATTTTGTATGTTGAAGTCCTTTAGCGGATAAACTATTTGCCCTGTAAATTTTTACTCATACAAATGTTGTTCATCTTGATGTTTTCAATTTAATAAGCAAAATAAATCGCAGATGCCAGTTACATAATTTGTTTATAGAGGCGCCCACCCTTCTTTATACAGATGTATTTTAACTACAAAATAACCTACTACTTAATCTAAACTTTACCTGTATTTCAAACAATGCGCGGCGGTGAGTATCCACCTGGGTGCGATTATTGAGCCTGTACAATGTGAATAATATCCCCTAAGAAATTAATTAAATATAATTTAACACAAATACTGTGAAATTACTTAAACAATTATATTGCTTCAGGGTAAAAGGAATGGCGGGAGAATAGTAAGTGTGTGTTAAACCTACATTGGAATAACCCCCAAGTCATACGGTCTAGGGAAGCGTATGAGTGCCACCCAAGCAGTTTCGCCGTTTTCCGCATTCCGGCCGTTAGTGATCGCATCGCCGGTCCAGCGATGAGTTTCGAAGCACTGCCCGTCAGCTCTGATGGCGTTTCTCCCGATTCCGCACTCATTGTACGCAACGATCTCTTGGCTGTAGTTTCCGATTTGGAATTCTTTGAAATCGAATTCCTTAAAAAATACTACATATACTTATTAATTAATAACTTCAAAATTTATTTTAATACTCACGTATAATAATCTGTATTTTTATTATATTATATAAATAGCAAAATGTGTACATTTTATTTCTATAAATGTATAAAATTAGATTTCAATTATTAAAAAATTTATTTTATTTAGTATATTTTAATAAGTAAAACAATTTTATGTACAATATTTAATTTTTAATACTTATGACTGTTAAGACTAAACTTATAACAAAATATACTTATAACAGAAAAAGTATATATAATTTTACCTTTGACCCCATCTTACCCTACCCCACCCATATCGCCTGATGCTACTTTATTTATTGCAATCTATTGTCTGTTACAAATATACTGGCTCTTTATACTTTTAACACAGTGCAATACAACATTTTATACTATCAATAAAATAAAAATTTTGTTTTTGTATTTTAGGAAATGTTATGTTTGCATTGAAATATAAACAAGACTGCCCAGTATGACTTTAATATTTTTGATTTCTAGTTTTTAATTTCAAGCTTATTTTAATGATTTACTATCATTTCTTAAACATATACGTTTTACTACGTTATTACTCATTATATAGTTTAATGCTCAATAATAGTTTGTTAAAAATTACCCATCATTAACCTAGATTGATATTAGTAATCAGCCAATCCATATTAATATAAATTTTTATACTACATATTAATTTGACATTCTTTTAATGATTTATTTATTAAACATATATTGAGATTAATTAAGTTTTACCACTCAAATGTATTACTTCAATATTATTCCTTTAAATTTACCTCATCATAATTATGAAGTAATGTTAGTGATCAACCAAGCCACCTTAATGCGACTTCTTATAACTCATGTTAGTAAATACGTTTTTACAATTTATTTGCATACCTCTCAATATTAGTACATTAACAGTTATTTATTATAAGCATAGATTAATATCAATAATAAGCCAAGCCATCTCAATGCAAATTCCTATAGCAAATACCGTTAAATTTTCTACACCCCTCAATATTAGTACATTAATAGTCACCAATCATAAGAAAAGATTAATATTAGTGCAGAGCCTAGCAATCTCAATGCAAATTTCCATACTATCGACTTTCAATTTCTATTTGTAAGCCATCTCATATTGACACTCTATTAATATATAGCTAAAAATGTAATTGTTACAATGCTCCACATAACACACTAATCGTCCAAGCTATTAGCCAAATGTCAATTTTATAGCAGTATACTATTTACATGTGCATACTATCAACTAATATGTACCACTTGTGAGCCATCTAATATAGGCGCGCTATTATAATAGAGCTTTAAATGTGATTTTTACAATGCTCCCCCTAAGCCCACTAGCAATCCAAACCACTATTCCAATAGCAATGTTATATGCAGGTCTATCTTCTCTAAGAGTTCCTCATAGTAGTCGACGTCGTTATCATTTTGTCATTTATTAGAATGTTTTAATCAAATTAATCCCTAATGCCATTTACTCGACTCTAAAATTTACTAGCTTGATACTGACTCTACTGATTTAGGGGGAGCAGTTTACATAAACATATTTATTATTATTTACTTATTGCTAATATTGAAAAGCATAAAGTTGAGTGATATAGCTTAATTAATCTTACAGTATATGCTCAAGAAATGATAGTTAAAACAAGCTTGTAATTAGGAATTGTGTCAAAGGTATTAAGCTCAAACTGAGCAATCTTGTTTTAATATTTATTATAAAATAACTGTATTATTTTAAAATTAAATAATTTGATATTTTATAGCTATGAAATAATAAACCAAATACAAATTCATTTAAATTATGAATATACGATTTGATAACATGATACTTTACACTATATAGCTTTTTATTATGCTAGTAGTTATTTTTATATTGATATAACTAAATCTAAAACTAAAAATATTTATTTATTTATACGCCGTCTTCACTAGCTATCAAACCAAGATAAATGTGTTTGTAAGTTTGCCATAAAATATTTTATACTCATTTAGTTTATACATGACAAAAAATGCATATTTTAATCAAAATGACAATTAAAATGAAATTACTCGCGTTACTATGGTAAATTGAGCATATAATAAATTATTCGCGCATGTCGTTTGTTAAAGTAGTTTTTCTTATACTTGTATTTAATTTTAACATATTTTAGGTTTATTTACACACAAACTAGATTATAAGCAATATATATTTTACTAACAAATATTAATATATTGATTTAATAATATCATAAATGACTTATAATTTTATTACTATGAAAATAAACTCAGCGTTTTTAGAATTTTTATTATGTTTACGAATATATTTTTTGTTTTAAAAGTTGCGAATGTAAATTGGCATTTTGGTGAAAAAATACATCTTTGTACATTACGATTATTTTAAAACTTTTCTATTAATTATAATATTATACTTTTCTAATATATAATTGCGAAAAAGTTCAATTCAAATATACAGTATTATGTCTAACAAATGACTTGCTAAATCAATTTGTAAAGTAAGATGAATAGTAGGTTATATTAACATATTTACACATGTATATTATTTTAATGACTAATTTAATACATTATTATTGTTTTTAAATAAAAATACACAAAAACATCTAAAATTCAATGTAAAAATTATTTGAATATAAATATTGATAACAGTAAACTTTTAAAAATTAAAACGGATTAAATTAAAATTAGTTAAATCCAATTAAATCATTGTCGCGATTGTAGGCGACACTCGTCGGCGACATTGAATCTAATAAAACGAATATAAAATTAATTTTCGCTATCATTCAACTCGAGAATTGTATTATTACCCGAAAATCGGATCTTTTTTCGATAATAATAATAAAATCCAATTAATATAATCGCGACGATTGTGATCGCAATTACGGCTATCGCGGCGATCGCGCCGGCGGTGAGCGGCGGCTTGTTTTTGGGATCCGTCCGGTCGCGGTTGCTCTCCACGCAGTGTTTGAATAACAATTTCAGATTCTCGCGTTCGCACTAAGATATAAATAGCAGCATTAAATAGCATGTTTAATTTTCGATAACAAAACAGCGCATTATTCAACGTACGCTCTCCGATAAGTTCTCGCCTTCGGGAGTATTGCAGTAACGCAATTGGTTGTCGACATCGAACACTATTATATGGCCGGACCGGTCGTGAAGATCGTAATCGGTTATCGACACTATCGCCAGATTTCGGTCGATTTGTCGCAGAAATTTCGGCACAAAACACGTGCCGCAGTCTAAGACGCTTTCGATGCGTTCGTTGCTCGACGAGTAGAACCGAATCGCGCGACTCGTTTTGTTTAAAACGAGAAAATGAAAGTCGTTGTTGCGGTCCTTATTCGCCGGTTTCGGGTTGAAAACAATTTCGCGCTCGACGTCGAAGCGCGTGTGCGCGTCCACCCACGGCCTCTTTTCCCGCCGCTTGTCGCCGTCATCCCAGCAACAACACTCGGTACGCGTACTTTCGCCGTGTTTATTCACCTAATGTACAGTAATTGAATAAATTTATAAGTAATATATAGAGATATGTTTATAAGTAATAATTGCTATCACTCATTTTGCTTTCAACATGAGTATTGTAAAAATCAAATATGAAAAAAGGTAAAAACAAAAGTTTAATAAATTATTTGTTATAAAATATAACTCTAATTTATATAAAAATTAATATACTGTGTTTGCTCTGTATATAATTACGAAATTTGTCATTAATAAATAAATTTAACATTTTAAACATTTATTTGATATTACACCAAGTTTACTTGTTTTTAGTATTATAAGTGCTCATGTTTAAAAGTAGAATAAGTTGTAGCAAGTGCGAATATTAGCTGCGACAATTTGCTAAATTTATAAGCATTAGAGAAACCCTGTTTACCAGACATCGATGCGCATACCAGTGCGTGTAGTCTCGATCGGCTTCGGTTCGCAGTCGAGCGGCGAAAATGAGGCGAACGCTCGGATTGAAGTAATCGATTCGATTCCTGAATATGATTTCAATATCGCGTTTATTGCCGGCGAAGTCCAGTTTGAGCTCCCATTCGCTACCTCTGACGTACACGCGATAGTCATTGTACAGCGAATAAGTAAAGTGCTTCATCCAGCCCCAACTTCGGTACATCCCGAAGATGGCCGGAGTGGTCCCGTTTGGGCCGAGAGACTCGCAAATTTCGCCGGAACTCGTCTCCTCATTGATCGCCTGTACGACAGTTATGGTACACATAAACAACACTCCCTTTACGTATGAAATCATATTTAGTGTTTTGACGTAAGATATCTATAAATTAGTTTCTATTTATTATTTTGTAACAAATATTGCTAATTTTTTAAATATAGCTATGTATATTGCTTATTACACTGAACAATTATAAAATGCTTTAGCGATTAGTTTAAACAATTTAAGGCGACTAGTTTAAAAAGTAAAAGCAGAATCAATCTTTCAATAAACCAAAAATGAATGTATAAATTAATTAGTTGCTTTATTTTATACTTGCTACATTTACAATTAAAATGTTTGTTAATTCCTATATACTGCTTTTGTGCGGTTGTCATTTAATCAACATTGTAAATTTTTAGTTTAATTAATTAATTTGTATTTCCTTTATTTTTGCTTTATAAACACAAATTGTTTGCTTAATGATAATTTAATTGCATTTGTAACATTCATATTTAAATAGGTAATTATATGCAATATTTTATAAATATAATAGAATTTTTATAATTTTTTAATACCAATAACAACAAAAAATATTTTAAAAATAGTTGTTTTTATAAATTAATTTCAAAATTTACTTAAGATTTATATATTTTATAATAAATTCGATTGTAAATTGCATGATTTGAAAGTTAATATAATGTATAAACTATTTTGTTATTATTAAATGTTTGCTAAAATTAGATTAACATATGTAACAAGATTTGCTTTCAACAGAAATTTTGTAAACAAAATTAAATTACATGTTTAAATTGATTAAATATATTGAATATTTGATAATTAGAATTTTGCACACTTCACACACTGTTTGTACAAAATAGTTTCTTAAATCGCTAAATATGTAAAATATTTTTATTTTTATGAGTTAAACATTGCAAATATTTATTAATAAATTGTAAATTTAATTAATCAATTTTAAACATTTGAGAAATAATTTCTTTAAAAGTAGAAAAATATTCTTATTGTTATATACACTATATTAAAATAAACTGTTTTTTATATTGATCTGAAAAATATTATCATATGTAAGCTATTTTGTTGTTATTTAAATATCCGCTTAAATGCGATTAAAATATATATATTTATTAGGTTTGTTTTTAATAAACACTCAAAACATTAAAATTTAATTAGTATTTATTTTCTATAAATAACATTTTTGAAATGTTTAAACTGTAATATACTGTACTGTATTATACTGTACAGTCAGAACTTTGCACACCTCACACATATTTTTTGTTTAGCAAGTGTTGAACACTATTAGTAATTTATCTTGTTGGTCGTATGAGCGTTGTACAATACAATAAGAGTTTAATTAATTACAATTTACTATCAATTAAATACAGGATGTAAATTAACCATGTAGTGGGCGACAAACTCGCTTGATAATTACCAAACATTTACCAAAGATTAACCTAGGATTCATTTTTGTTTGATAAACAAAATAAAATATATATGCATTATAAAACTTACTGCATAATTTGCGCTGAATGATTTATCTAATATTAAAGAAATATATGCTAAACTTAAAAACCAACTACTGTATAATATTCTAAAGATAATTTTATTTTATTTATAAAATTAGCGAGTTACTATCAACTATAAAATGACATACGCTCTTATTATTGCTAAATAAAATAATCGAATGTATACATATAATATAATTGTAATTTATTTAAACTAAGCATACATATTTTTATTCATTAATTAAAAATATTTATGTACATTTGAATAAAATGAAATATTTTACTGATATTTTAATATTATCTTTTATAATCCAAGAAATAAAAATAAAGGGGCCGTCAGATGATGTGGCGCATTTGGTTTCTTGAATAACTTTACAACCTTAAGAGATAAAATAATTATGTAATAAGTATATTAAAATTTCATCGACCTAGTTTTTTCTGAATACCAAATCACAACATTTT
>JAQIXC010002615.1:0-10516 GCA_034697605.1 Metabelba pulverosa
ATTGATAGCTTTGATAGCGAGTTGGCGGTGCGGAGCGCACTGAGAGGCGGTGGTAGGGTTTGGTAGGGTTTGGTAGGTCTGCTGCTCTCATATTGACTTTAGTCGATGATTGTCGGCTCGGCTTACTTTGCATAGGCGAAGCACACGTTTTAATAAGATGTGTAATTTTAAAATGCAAATCTCCTCCCACTCCTCCAATCTTAGTCTTGAGCACTCATTTCGCTCGCATTACTCGCATTAAATGCATTGAATGTCATGCGTCTGAAAAAGCGCCGAACGAACCAAACGCTCCAAACGCTCCAAACGCTGCAAACCTTTGAAATTTAACTAAAAATAATATAAGAAATGCTCTACTCTTTCGCTCTCCTCTCCACTCACTAATGCTTCTCTCGTTACTCTCCCGTCCCTCTCATTCCTGCTCTGCTTTACTTCACTTGCATTGCATTAAAGAAATTTCGATTTTCTCGACTCTGCTCTCCTCGCGCTCTCCCAGTGCTCTCTCTCCGCATCGCTCCCACATCTCCTGCGCTTCTCTCGTCTCACTTTCGCCTTAACTCTCGTTTTTCTTCATTTTCAAAGTTTGGGCTCACTTTTACTTTTTAGTGATAGTCATAGTCATGAGCAGAACATTGAAGTAAAAATATATTCTCTTTTTGCGGGCATTACTTCGCTGAGAATTTGATTAAAATGGAAGAATTTATAAAAAGGGAGGAACGGGAGGAACGCAAACCAACACAAACCAACACTACGCACAACGAGTCGATCTGTAATTATCATAATAATAATAAAAGCCAACCGAAGAAAAGGCAAATGCAAAGAAAAGACGGCACAACTAAATTCTAGCATGGCTCTTTTCCTTTCTTTCATTATTAAAGGTCTCACTTTAATTACGGCCGAAGAGAGAGAGAGAGAGAGAGAGAGAGAGAGAGAGAGAGAGAGAGAGAGAGAGAGAGAGAGAGAGAGAGCACAGACTCTGCAAACACTACAAACACTAACGATAATTGTGAAGAGATTTGATGTTTGCAATGCGAAGGCCATCGCAATGAGAGATCACTTTAATTATATCCCTTCTCTAGATTTGATTGAATGTGCTAATTATGCCACACCTGTCACTAATTAAGGCAGCACCGGCACTACACCACTACAGCTCTGCACCACTACAGCACCGGCATGTCTCTATGCGCTTACAACAGGAGAAAACGAAAATACATACATATATTCGTTTGAATTGTAGGCTTGGCTTTTGTTAGGCTTAGGTATGAATATTATATAATGATTATGTGTACACATCTACTCGAGTGCACAGTATTTGCAATAATGTAATAAAATGTATGAATGTGTGGTCATTACAGGCAATAATTATTTCAATTCGTGTTTTTGAGGTATTTTTTGCTCTTATATAGCGAATGTATTTCTGCTTTCGTTAAACAAAGGCCTCTAACCTTAGATTAAGACTATTATAGCATTTGATTTTGGTTTGATTGCAAGTTTCAGTTATGCGTGAAGAGACAAAAGGATGAAAACATAATTTAAAATCCATTAATGCGATGATGAGCGCACCATCGCCTCCCCCACCGCCGAGTGCACCGCCGAGTGCAGCTCATGTATGTTGCACATGTATGCATGCCGTGGAGAATATTGGAAACTAATCGCCGGTGCATTCGCTTCGCTGCCAATTATAATAATCTTAGAGCGCATTAAAAAAGAACTTTTTTACGCATTATTTTGTTTGGTTTTGCAATTTCTTATCCAATCAGAAGAATCCGGGGTTAGCAAACTCATTTGCGTTCTACCAGCAAATGAGCAATACACTTTTTCAATGGCAATTATCCAATCAGCACTTTCTGACGCATTATATTTATTCTTACCTTTTTTTTATTTAACTGTTTTCTTATCTCGAATAATGTCATTATATATTTTATATTAGAAGAGATGCGCGAATTCCAAATGTAATCATAATTTTAAAAAGTATTTTTCCTTTTTTAGCATTGCATTAAAGAACTGACATTAATAAAAACCCTTATATTATATTTTATAAAGTTATTATTTCAAAAAATATAGGAGTGAGTGCTTTAAAATATATATATCAGTCTATGTATTAGCGTTTTAATGTTATGTATAGAGTAGTGTTGTATGTGTTTTAATTCTATCTTTTATTCTCATTTTAAGAGTATTATTTTATTTCATGAGAAATGGGGCAAAAATAAGAATAAAATTCGGGGCAAATAAAGTTACTACATGGTAGTGGGGAGAGGAAGGGGAAGAAAAGGAGAGAGGGAAGGAGAGAGGGAGCGGGAGATAGTAAACAAAAATGCAATTTTAGTCCATTCCTTTCCTCCTTTTCTTTTTGCCAATTCTTGCTTTTCTTGCATTTTATATATATTTATGTTTTGTATGTTATGTTCGTTTTAAGCTTATATACGCTCTTAAAGTAATACGTTTTATGCAATGTTACGTTTGCTATCACTTTTGCCTAAACTTCTCTTTTTACTCCCCCATTGCTCTCTCTCTCTCTCTCTCTCTCTCTCTCTCTCTCTCTCTCTCTCTCTCTCTCTCTCTCCCCCCTGTTCGTGTGCCTGTGAGGCTGAGAGGGCAGAGAGGCTGAGAGAGTGTTGTGCGACAGGAAAACTAGAAAAGCCTAACTAAAGGCCTCTATATAATGGTATACATCTATATATGTTTTAATAAAGAGTAGAGGGATTGAGAAATCTAATCAAATTTGTTGTCGTTCGCGAATTCTTTAAAATTGTTGGCGCATGCGCTCACATCAGCCAATTCCCTCGCTAGCGCTCCATTACCCGCCCTATGGATTTAGCGAAGACATTGAAAAAGTGCATCTCTTCTAACAGTAATTTATAAGAAAAGAAAATTTCGAATTACGACAAAATTTGCGAATACAGACCCGAACGGCATCTGCAACGAGAGCTAAAAGTTTGGCTCAAAAATTATACCCAACTTATACACAGATTGTTTGCCACTATATAATCGCCGCTCGAATGCGAGCGAACGTCGACTTCGCTGCGAGAGAACCGACACAAACAGTCAGTCACTGATCACTGCAAGTCTTTACCCAATATTTTGGTTTTGATTTTCAATTTAATATCAGGGCTTCACTGCATTACATGAGAGCCGCGCTGTTGAGTAGGCATTCGGGGTCTGCGTCGCGATTGAGACAAAATATAAACATATTTTCGAAATTGACAGACAGACAGACATTCATACAATTGCAGTGATGTTTGTTTAATAAATTCGATGAACACCTGGAATGCAAATATATATATTCAATAATTTTTAGTAACATTTTTTTTAATGCGGCGTTTGCTTACATTCGGAATGTGTTTAAACTGAACACAATTGCAGTGCTATTGTTGTCGGCATTGAGTGAGTGAATAGGCATTTAGGAAACGGTTTGCGACTCTTTTTCAAAGTTTCGTTTTCAATGTACACCGAGTCTGACGACTCGAACACAATTGAAAGCATTGCCAACATTGAGAGCACTGACACGACTCACTCTCTTTGCACTCTCTCTGCACTCAAGTTATCCCCACAAACGATGATCACATCACGCTATTGCCTAACACAACGAGCGTACGAGTGCCCTACCAGTGCGCTATTGCCTCACAATTCGGCAATAGTTTAGTAGTAAACTGTAGTAGACTGTAGTAGTAGTTTGTTGTTGTAGTTGAAATCAAATACAGTAGTAGTCGTAGAACGAGAACCGGCAGTACATTCGCGAGCAAAGCATTCGAGTAATAGTAGTAATGGTAATAATAGCAGTGAATCAGATGTATGTCTATGTTGGAGAGCCAGAGCCAGAGCAGACAGACTTCACTTCCTGATTCAGCACAACTACTCACAAACCGACGATTTGCAGCACTTTTGTGTTCGTTTCTGTTGGTTCGGTTCGCCTGTCTTGGCTGTTGGCTGTGTTGGCAGTGTTGGCTCAGTTGGCTCGTAGGCTGTGTTGGGTTTGGCTTTATAGATGTGGTCATATAAAACCTCGCCATCACAGCCATCACTGGCATCAGAGCGATCGCTGGCGAGTGAGAGCCTGGGTCAAGGGCAAGGTCTTTCTATTCTGGTCATTGAGTTTCAAGGCTGGGAAAGCACCTCAAATGCACACAAACGCACAACAACTCAACGATAATACTGTTAGAGAGTATTACTTCTCAACTAAACTGACGCCAAATCGCTTTCGACGAGAAATACGCGAATAAAGAATGTTAGCCATCGTTGAGATGAACTGTAGTGCACAACCACCACAACTACACACAAACTGCACAAAAACTACACACAACTACTGGCACTGGCAGACAGAGGCAGACATTACATCGCTTTTATGATCAACTTATTTCTTAACTCTCTCTACGAATGTTTCGCCAAAATATCGTTTCGAGAGTTGAAGAAAAAGTAGCAAAAGTAGCAAAAGTCGAAACGATGTGAACCAAGACTAAGCAAAACAAAACCAAATGGCTATTAAACGCGATTTTTGCTCTATTTTCTCACCCATCTCCTTTTTTTCTAAAATGCTTATTTTTGTTTATACCGTTTTTTATTTGGTTCTTTGCAAAAATATTTATTGCACCGGTATATTTTTACAAAAAAATTGTTTAAATTTAATTTTTAATTTGTATTCAGTTTTAGTTGAAATTGCATTTTATAATATAAATCTCTGGATAAAAGAAAAAGAATAATTAAATAGTTTTGTTTTCAAATCACATATTTTATGTTCGTTTGCAAAAAAAAACTTTTTTTATTCCATTCATGTTATTAACTTTGGATTTAAAAGTCGGATCGAAAATAAACAAAGTACTCTGCAAAAGTTTAATTTAAAAGAGACAATAATGATAAGATGCGGACATTAAACAGTAAAAAAATAGTAAATGTTTGGATCAATAAATGCTTAAATCTTAGATTAAATTCAATCATTTGGAAGAATGAGACGAAGAGGCGAACGAAGAGCAAAGATAGCAAATCTAAAGCAAACTTTTATTTTGCAAAATTGAATTCCTTTTTTAGTTTTCTGTAAGCTTTGCATACAGTTATACAGTTGTTGTTTAGTTTAGTTTTTTGTTCTATTTTTCCTTTATCACCACATTTTGCACTTTGCAATTGCAAATATATAATATATTTTTGCTCAATATTTTTTATACGTTAGGCCCAAAGCATAAGGGAATTAGAGTGCAATGATGTACAGAAGTAGTGATGCATTTTTGAAATAAAGTTTGATTTTTTCGCAAAACTAGAATATTTTAAGCAACTGTCAACCATCTCATACATGCCTTTACATTAGACATTGCCGTCGATTGTACTCAACTGTTCGCTACTCTTCTCTCCAGTACAGCCGTACAGCCGTACAGCAGCCAAACACTCCTATTATTCGCATTCGAAGAAAAGTTCAATATTGAGATAACAATGCTTTCCAATCATATCTTTAAACTTTATACTACTCACTAATCTCTCTCTCTCTCTCTCTCTCTCTCTCTCTCTCTCTCTCTCTCTCTCTCTCTCTCTCTCTCTCTCTCCCTGGCCCGGGTGTCTGTCTGGTGTTTCGCACTTCGTGTTCATCTCGACTCACTCTCACTCTCTTAACTACTGCAACAGTACATACTGTGCAGTGCGTTGTCTAACAACAGACAAGAGAATAGACTAGTGAGTGGAGAGCAGCCACTACTCGAGCTTTTGCACTCGATCTCCATCACCAGATGCAAAGACAAAAACATGTAATTAGGTTTTAGTCTCCGCTAGACTGTTCAGACTGTTCAGCATAGCTTTTAATGGACATATTTTTAGTGGACAGTACACTGAAGGCAATACCAGATCCACCCAAACGTACAAAACGTACGATAGTTTGCGTGCGAATACAGAACTTATAGTTATATTGCTTTCAAAATACTACGTTATGAACAGTACAGTAGAGTGAATACACTTTATTATAAGTTTGGTATTAGCAATGATTAAATAGAAAGAACAAAAGAGGAAAAAAGTAAATTTCGTTATTTTACTTGTTTTCCAAACAGCAAACAACAAATCAAAATATTATCACTCATTCCAACCGCCGGTGCATTACTCCAATCCCACTGTTGACACAACTGTCCCAACAAATCAATAATTACTACAAAGTAATTTTATTATTCTCATTTTTTAACATTCAATTATAACACTAATTAATCAAGCATATTAATTATAGTCTAGTTACATTGTATATTTCAGCTATTTTATCGATTAGTTTCCGAACTAGAGTAGGATTTTAATTTTGTCATGTCCAAAAAATAGAAAGCAAGCATGTTGATAATTAATTTTGAAGTTGAAAAATGATAGATTAGAGCGAAAAACTAATAAATTTCATTTTCGAAATGAGATCTATTTGGTCTCATTGATCAAAATCAATAAATGATGGCTTTCTTTAATACAGATATTTCGGATGCATTGCACGTAAACACAACTCAACAATAACTGCAAACTTTTTGATGACTCATTAATTCTGTCGACAATTTCGATATCAATGCTCTTTTAAAATCTCGGACCAAATCGATCCGATTTTTTCGATTTATCCGCAAAAAACTAAATCCATTAAAAACTTTTCCTCAAAAACTAATTAAATTTTTAATTAAAAACTTTATTTTTGCAATTAAGGAAAATCTATTAACCAATTTTGAGTCGAACATAAAACAGGAATGAGTTTTAAGTCTTTTATTTAGCTATAAATACACTGGTATTAAGATGTATAAAAAGTAAAATGAAATTTGAGCATTTTGTTGGCATTGCAACGAAAATTGTTTATACAGTATATTCTGAAACTAATATATTTTATGGCTATCCGTAAGGAATGCGCTGTTGTTATGAAAGACGACTCAAATTTGAATTCTTTAATTAAATGTCATTCAATAAGACGAGAAAAAAATCTGATTTCTATTTCTGCGTCTCTTTTGTGGCACTAAAGAGAGTGTAAGAAAAAAGTTGAGAGAAGTGTTCGAACCGTTCGAACCGTACGGAACAGTGTTCGGGATTGTTGAGGACAGCCGTTAGAAGTGGAAGACATGGAAGACATGGAAGAAATGCATTTTTTATACATTTTGATGCTTCGCTCGAATAAGTGAATAGAATGAGGAGTCGAATGAATATTCGCTTCAATCTCGAGTGAACTGTTAAGAAAAGGCAGACTTGTATTAACTGACCTTATCCTTAAATTTTCCATTAATATAGTGTCAAGTACAGGAAGTCTCCTCAAGTTATCGCAAATGCAAATTCGAGTTATGCGAAAGCACTCATTGGAGCCCAAATAATATAGTGTAAAATTTTACAGATTTTCCCGATATCTATCCTAAAGGCATTGGCGCTCAATAAGTATGAGAGCAATGTCTCACTGCCTATGACTAGCGATGACTAGCTCTGCCACAAATTTATTGCCAAGTTATATGAGAAGTACACAGTATACTCATATCTGTACGGTATGAGTACGTATATGTGGGTCTATGCGTGTGTGTGTATGAGGTATCAAAACGTTCGCATCTTCTCTGTCGAGCGACTCGACTCTCACTCGTCTGCCTCTTCACTATCGCATTCATCGCCGAACTTATTATTTATTCCGAAGTTATGCCAACACTTCTTAGACGTTAATTATTGCTCCGGGAGTTCGACACTCCGGCAGTTCGCCAATTGATTCGATTTTTGCATTTTCTTCTCCTTTTTTTCAAAAATACATTTTTGATATTTCCTATGATTTTGCATAAAAGTGAGTATAAATGGCTGTAAAAGTGATGGCTATTTAGTTGCCATGGCTATGGGTATTGGCGGAGAGCGCGTGGATCGCCGCGTCTTGAGCCGTCAAACCGGTTGCCAGTGGTTACGACACTTTTAATAACTAATAGAGGAATAGGAGAGGGAGAGGGAGAGAGGGAGAGAGGGAGAGAGGGAGAGAGGGAGAGAGGGAGAGAGGGAGAGAGGGAGAGAAGGGAGAGAAGGGTGGGTCACAGTTTTGCCACTTTATTTCGCTATGATTTCCATTAACTGACGCTTCATTGCCCAACAGTATTGACCAAAAAGAATAATGCGTTGCCATTGCATGCCATTAAAATCAAACGGCAACAGCAAAATCAAAAGATACATGCTGCATTCTCGCGTTAGCCACCGCTCTATCGCTCGCACACTGCTACACTGGTCGATTTTTGCAAACGAAAATGCAATTTAGCCAACAATAACATACAATTTAAAGTATTGCTTAAAAAAGTAGATTTTTTATTTTATTTTATTTTGTTCCCCATTTTCTGTAAATATGAAATTCGAAGATTAAATACTTGACTGCGAACTGAGAGGAAGAAAAAATAAACTGAATATTGATTTAAGACTCGATGCCGAATGAGATGCTGAATGAGTCGAGAGCTGAGAATTTCCAATTCGCAGCTAAAACTCGAATCAAATGCATAATACGAGTGTAAACTAGAGCTCTATATAAGAATATATCTATAGTGTAGTCGGTTTTGCAAAAACAAAATTAACTTTATCTCAAAAAAGTGTAAAACTCTAACCGAAAATTTTAAACTATGTATTAATATTATAGACGCCTATAATGCAGAGGAAGCTGATGACGTCAAACATTAGAATTACCATTTGCATGCTCAAATTTATACCCTTAAATTTCGAATTTTATATTGAATTTTAAATTAAATTTATTCCAATTTTTGTAAATATAATTTATTAGTTTATTTTCAACTTTTATAAGTAATTACATGATTAAACTTATAAGATAATTACATTTTTGATTATATTAAGAGATATTTATATATTCAAATGCTGAAGAAAACTAATTACAAACTTAATTATATAATTAATTAATTAAATTTTAATTAAATTTATAGTTATTTGGTACATTCATTAATTAATTCATATAGATTATTAATTATGTAAATATAATTTATTGATTATGCAGACATGTTATTAATTACTAGATGTAAATTATTAATAAGTATTATTTATTTTTATATTAAAAATTCTTAAAGTTATTAAGCTTAATTTGTAGAAACACAAATTCAATTTGTTGATTCAATTATTTAGAGTACTAAATGAGATTACATGCAGTAATTTAAAATTTAAAAATTAAACATTCAAATAAATTTCGCGTCGAAGTAAAAACTGAAATTTTGTACACTGAACAATTGGATGAATGTGTGACATAAAAATTTAAAATATTTGAAAAATATATAAAAATCTCATATAAAAAGTATAATATGGGTATATATGTGAAAGAGCTTAGTATTTAATTAAAATATGAATCATATTTTTGGCACAAAAACGCATTAACGAGGAAGTGCTGCGAAAATAAGTTCGAATTGAATAATAAAAAAGTGCTCACAAGTAGAGGAGTGGAGGAGTAGACGGAGAGCGCGAGAGAGAGGACGGGAGAGGACTGTCGGCTGGCATTCGGGATTGAATTGAACAAAAAAGTTGAAAATCCCCCGCATTTGATGGTGAACTGGGCTACTTGTGCTAACCGAGTCTGGTTCGGGTGCTCTTCAAATCTGTTTTAATTCCTTGTTAGCGATACAAAACCTCGTGATTCCGATCGGGACTCACATCTAATATCGATACGTCTGGGCTCTGAGGGAGAGATTCCGAATGGAAATGTAGAAAATTTGAGGCCAATATAACTAACTATTACGGCAATGAGCAGTGTAGAATACCAGACTATGCACTGTATACATATAAGTAGAGATATTGGCATACATTTTGTGTGTTGTGTCCGTTCGCACACATATACATCGAGAGGAGTCGCGTCTCTTTGATCTCTTGGGGATCCGAACTGATGTGAGGGAGGAATGGGAGCGATATTATGAATACCGTTACTCAGCTTTTATGTAGTTTTTATGCCATTCACTGCTCGTATGTATGCACTCTATGCTCGTACGTACGTATGTGTGTCTATGTATGAGTGTATGTGTGTGTGTGTGCCTGTGTGTATCTGTGTCTGTCTGTCTGTGTGTGTGTGTGTGTGTGTGTGTCTGTGTGTGTGCAGTGAATGGAGCCGAGTCTGGCAGTCTGTGCAGCTCCTGATCCCGTCACCCCTAATGCTGGTCTTTCCCCAAGTGGTGAGTCTCCCCCACATAAGCGGCTCTTTTGCATCATTGAGAGATCAGTTTTTGTGCCGTTTTTTCTTTTTAATGAAAATCATTTGAAAACAAGATTTAAGCATGCTTACAGTTTTCATATATTAGCCATTGATTAAGTTAAACAATGCCAAACGTATTTGCCATTCAAATTATTTTGCATATAATCATCTCATCTGATAATCTGGTGCCTCATCTTCATCATCATCTACATCATCAGCGGTAGTGATGTCTACGATATATATCGTAAATAAATTTATTTTATTTTTTATCGAGATTTGCGAATTCAAATCGTATCCATCGTCTCAGGCATTCATTGCTTTAGTTATGTAAATCAATTTAGCAATTTCCAGTCTCTCTCTCTCTCTCTCTCTCTCTCTCTCTCTCTCTCTCTCTCTCTCTCTCTCTCTCTC
>JAQIXC010002616.1:0-10504 GCA_034697605.1 Metabelba pulverosa
ACAGAGAGAGTTGAGGATTGACTGAACAAAAAGAAGAAGTCGTCTCACGTTTGAAGAGCTAATCGCAGCTAAAACTGCTCTTCTGTTGAACAACGACTACAATAACAAGTGTTTCTCAGAATTCCTCTCTATTTGTCTGAAATGAAGAGAAAGAATCAGACATTTGTCTCAACGAACGAACAGTTAGTTTAGATGAGATGTTTCGGTCGGAAGAGAAAGAGAGAGAAAGCGCTTGAAATTTGATTAAAAGAGCACTTATTTGTTGAGATAATAATAGATTTGATGCAAATTGCGAGAAGAGAATCGCAATTAACAATAAATTTGATTAATTATATTCTCTTTGTCAGCCGTTGTTCTTCGGCTCTCATTCTCTTAATTAGTTAGTGAAATAAGTTTGCATTGCTTAAATTTACTGTCATGCACTCATTTACACTATATAACGTTTTATTTATAGTAGTCTTTATCTTAGACACAATGGTTTAACTATAAAATACTGTATTTCACAATTGTAATAAGATATTTTATAAACCAAGTATATAGATAGAAAAAGCTATTTTTATACAAAACAAGCAAAAATATGATTGATCAAAGCAAACATGATAAATCAGAAATTTTAATCTTGTTTTATCGAACAAAATTCAGGCTTAAAGTTATGTTTTTGTGTGTAAATATTTGATAGAATTAAAACAAATTGTCGTATGTATTGGTGAGAGTGATATCGCGACTATTATTTAATTCATATATTGAAAGTCAATCGGCTCTGCATTGGAGCGCAAAGTCATTCTCTGCGCCGAACAGAAGCCAAACATTCTTTTCGATCGCTTTTCTCCGACTGTTATCAGAATTAATGATTTGCCGGAAAACGAAAGCAAAAGAAAACTTTTGAGAGAAAAGGCATAATTCATATAATCAGCGGCACTGGCGGTCGATGCGGTCGATGCGGTCCAAGTGTTCGATGTGTTGGACAAAGATTAAGATTGAGAGCGAATGCGAGAGCAGTGCGAGAGTGCGACACAAGCGGACAGACACTCAACTGGAGAGGGGATGCAGAGAGAGGCTGAGAGAGGGCGAGAGAGGGCGAGGGAGTGGATGCAGATAGAGATCGATTATTTAGTGTCCACTACAGCCCCTTATGACCCAATTGTCATTAATAATAGACGATTGATGTCCGATGAGAATATGGAAGACCAGAACTAAAGCCAATACCGCAGCCAATACTCGAAACTTAATTCTGACGACTCTTCTGATTATTAAGCGATACTTTTTGTTCCACTTTTCCTATACATTCGGCGCTGTTTTACACAGTTTTTCGGTTTTCGCCATTCGTTTTGATCCGCTTTTCTCTTTCGAATCGGAAATCGAATAATTCTAATGTTCATCAGCGCTGTTCTGCACCACTGTTCGTATGCCAGCGCCAGTAGTGCCAGTGCCAGCGCCAGTGCCCAGTGTCGTACGGACGCGAGCGTAAAGCGCATATACGACTAGTGCTACGATTAATATGAACTGTGCGAACACCCGGGCACTACATACTGCACACATAGCCACTCGCATCGTGACCGCGATGACCAGCGAGCAAATGATTAACTCAATTATTATCTATATATTGATAGTATAAATCATTTTCGCGAAAATCTTTGAGAGGAATAAATGCTTTTCTATCGATTCGATTCATTCGAAGGCCTATTCTCTCGCATACACTCACTCTCGCTCTTCATAACTCTCTATTCTCTCGCAATCTTTATTCAAACATTTATTTTAGTGATCATTACTAGTCGTCGCAAATCACATACACACAACACAACCAGTCGTTTGCCAACACACAGAACACGAGTACAACGACTACACAAATATATAATATATTATTGCTTTTACTGGAGCCGACTCTCCAAACACGAAAAAATATCCTCTCAATGAGTGTATGAGTGAATGCATCAAAAACTTCTCCAAAGCTATAATTGAGTGGCGATTATGCGACCCAAACAATAACGACATAAATAATGCAACAATAGAGTAGATACGACCGAAACATTATATTCCTCATGTCTACCACTACTCATCGCTGCCTACCAGTGCTCAGTGCTCAGTGCTCTCAGTCCTCAGTGCTCTCAGCCCTATTCACTCCCTCTCCTCCCAGCTCTGCACTCACCATCTCCATCGAACTCAACCAACTCATCCACTTTCGGCTTTTTATTAGCTTTTTTGTCAGCACTAGGAACTGGTCAGAGGGTTGGGGTTGGGATGAGCTCTCGACACGTGCACAGTCTAAGCTAGTGGGGCCGCACTGGTGTAAAATTGCTGTTTGAGATACTGGTGCTTTGGCTTTTTTGATGAAAAGTAACTTAGCCAAAATACTAATATAATCTAGAATGGTAAACTGCGCACAGCATAGCTATTTGCGAACCCCCTCTCCCCGGCAGCCATCGTATGGCCATCGCTGATGTGAATCGCATTTTCTATGTCTCTCTCTATTCTCTATCCTCTCAAGTGATTTGATCTCAATTCTCATTAGAGAAGAAACACTTTTTATGAATTTCCTTCACTTATCGTTCATATCTCGTCGAAAATAATTCTTCTCTTTTTCTCTTATATTTATATTTTTATTCATTTTATTTTTGTTCCGAAAGCGTAATAATAAAGTCACTCCAACTGACTATTAATCTTAAGAAATGTTTGTCTTTTGTTTTTATTTCTATCCAAAAAAATTTTTCTCAATTATGCTTTTGGAACAAATTCAAAGTTTTCTCTCTCCTGCTCTCTCTCTCTCTCCTCCCTCTCTCACCCTGCTCTCCCCCATACAATCAATACAGTAACAGCATTATACTATTATGCGTTTAACTTCACACTGCAATTTTTTCCTACAGTATCATAACTCAAAATTATTAAGTTTAAATTTTTATCTGAAACTAAATACAAAGTATATTTTATAGAAATTTGTATTTAGTTCTTTTCGCTAAAAAAATTCAAACTCAAAATATATTCATATCTAGTTTTTCGTTAATTAGTTCTTTCTAAAAAAAATGTTGTCTCGAAAAACAATATTTGTTTTCTTGGTTTTGTTCACATTTGCAAATACCGGATAGCTATCTAAAGAGACTTTTTTGTTACTTAAAAAACAAACTAAACTGTTTTAAGTTTAAAACAAAGATAATGTGCAAAAATAATGTCAGATAAAATAAGAAGAAGAAAGAGCAGAAAATGCAGGGTGAAATAAAAACAAAAACAAACAAATAAATAAATCATGAAATTAGTCCGAAATCCGTATTCGTCTATACGTCGGAAAATAGCGCAGAAATCGTTCGCCGATTGCATAGGCATTGCGTAGCGAAAGACAGCAGCGATTGGCGGCAAAAGTTTTCTTTAAGACAGCCTTTTCTCGAAGCAGTCCTATTGTTCTCATATGATATGGAATTATAAGTTCACATCTCATGCGCAACACATTCGCCGAACCTATTGTTCGCATCAAAAGCAGACAAACTCTTCCCTCGAAAACACGTCGAGAGAGCGCAACAAAGGCTGACAACGAGAACTGGCGCTGAATGGCAAGTATAAAAAAGAGCAAAATCCTCTCTATTATCCAATTAGAATGAGATCTGTGGCGAAAATCATGATTAAAATAGTTGTTATGTCTAACGAACGACTCAATCCGTACAACAACTCGTGCCGTCAATTAATTAGTGGCGCAAAAGCAAACTTTTCTTCCAAACTAAAGATTAAGATTAATGTCTTGCGTTTTCAAGTTCCCAATTGATTGGACATTTCCCGACAACTTATTCCGAACAATTAATTTGGCACTACCATTTCTCTACCATTTCTCCTACATTGCAATTTGAAATTTTTCCCAAAATCTACGCAATTTTCAAGTTTTTTATACTGCGCTTCCAATTTGTCTTTGTCTGACGCGCTCTCTATATCTCATCGAATATCTGCAAAAAGACTAACAATTCTGGCGAACGATATAAACCAATTAAATATAGAAGAAAAACGTTTTCGAAATTAATTCCGAAATTTTTGAATCAAACGCCAAATAAATGCAAAAAAGCGCTGAATAATGGAGAGAAAAAAGTTAAGTTTGCGATAAGAAGTCTTCGCAAAGATAGCTTCAAATTAGTTTGTCTAACGAATGTTGTCTTTGAGTCCGATTTTTGCGCAAATATTCAGATCTGTTGCTCATTAGTAGTAGTAGTTCTCCAATGATATCTATAATTTATTTTTTGTACCCCAAGTCTCGAGCTAATCAAGAATTTGGTTTTAAGAAAACTTTTATACTGTATATACTGTAGTTTATAAGCTTATATAATGTATAAATATATTATTGAAATTAACGAAATAAAATAAAATGAAAAAACGAGTTATGGTAAGACAGGGGACTCTTAATAATATACAGCAACGAAAAACTAAATATATGTTTTAATCAATTAATTTGAGGCATAAATTAGATTTCGAAATGAAATAAATTATTAATGAAAATCGCAATAAACAGCGAATCAAAAACAATATTTTCGGACAAATTTGAATTTCAAATATACAAATAAAATGCGAAAAATTCCGTTTCGCCACTCAATCGACGAAATAGTTTGCGTCGAAAAATGTTTTAGTCGATCGCGAACTCAATTTTCGTGTTTCTACTAATCGACAAAAACAAAATCGAAAATTTGATTCGGTTTTGTCAAAACTGAGGCCTAATATGAATTAATGGCAAACCGTTCGACGCATTAATTATGTACTACTTTTGTGTCGTTTCCCTATTGAGTAGTATATATGCGATGCATATACTATACACCGAAACCAGTGAACAGTGGAGTCGATAGAAGCGATACAATAGAGTAATAGCGTAATAGAGTCGGAGATGAGCCGACAGACGACGTACGCCGCGTTTGAGAGCGTTCGCCACACATCCACCCGAGCCCTCACTCAGCCCGCACTCAGCCCTCAGCTGTGCCTCTCGTCTCTCGTCCTTATGCTCTCAACTCATCCTTTTTTATTATATGCGTTATATCTGATGTTTATTTGTGGAGCAGAACAGGCGCTGTATTAGACTATTACGAAGATGTGGTATAATGTGAGCGAAAGCCACTTATATTCAACCAAAAATCTTCGCTCTCCTCCACTCACTCTCCTATTCTCTCCCATTCCCTCCCATTCCCCACACACTCTCCCATTCTATGCGTTCAAAATTCAGAATCTCTTTTCTCTTTTGCCGCACATGTCGTTAAAAGTATAGAGAATTGAATGCAAACTCTCTTTCGCTCTCTCGTTGACACACACACTCACTCTCATACACTCGCTCTCTCGTCTCACTCCGTGTGCACATTAGTCGCTCTCCAGCCTCCGCGCAGCGCCTCTTCCGTGCCCTCTCATCAGTGCCTTTTGTCGGCCGTGCAAAACATGCAGAGATTAAAGCGAAAGCAATTGCATTAAATCATTGAACCGAATTGGCATTGCCTGCCTATGCCAGTGCCGACTGCCAGTCCCCATTCGCCAGCCATACCGCCATCTTTGCCCGATCTGCTGCTGCCGGAGCTACTCGACTACGACTACGACTACCACTCGATTCCCAAATGCCTTTAATGCACTTTATTTGTTCACAAAACGCACTAATAATGCGATACTTGTATTGTGTATTAGTTTAGAAATTATACGAATTATACGACGTTATCATTAAAAGTCGCATTTGTAATGAATCTGTACAAAATATTTTCGATTTTAAATTGCATTTAGAAAAGTTTTAGACTGTTTTGCGATGAAAAATTGTTGTATAAGTTGTTTTGGAATAATATTTTCGCCAAACATATCATTGGATATCATATTATTTTTGCTTTGCTTTTAAAATTTAATTCGAGTTTCTAGTCTTCCAGTCGTTTGAAGTATTTTGTATTTTTCAATATTTTCAAAAAATAAAAACTTCTTTTTTCTAAGAGATTCAATGAAATATTGAGTGAATTTTTTTTCAGCAAAAATAAATTTCAATCTTTCGAAACCGAATACTCGACTGTTTGGATAAATTTAATGCCATTTATGAGCATTTCTTTCTCTCAAAAGTACAAACGCCGTAAACACCCGAACGATGAGTTGAGACTCTATTTTATCATTTGGTTTGCATTTTGTGTTTAGAGTAAAGAAAAAGCCACACATTTCGAGAGTGAGTAGAGTAGGAGAGAGAGAAAAATAAAGCGAAAAAAATGTTTTTCGTCTCTAATGTTAATGCGTTGTCAGTGTTATAAAACAGAGACTAAAATGAAATGAAAAGCTCACTCAAGAGGATTGAGGAATCGAATACGAATGCATCGATTCCTCACATATTCCGCTCATCACTAATATAGGCGATTCTCTACGTCTCCGACAAACAGTAAAACAGAAATTCTCTTTTCAGGAGAAAAAACTTTAAGATTAAAAATATGTTTTCATATAAAAATTTTAAAATTCTTTTCCCGATATTCTCATATCAAACAAAACTATTTTCAAAACGAGATTTCGGATAACTTTTACGGAATAATTAATTTGCAAATTGCGAGTCATTTTTATTCGCGTTTCTCCTCTTTTGCAAAGAATAATCAAATCAAAAAATTTCGGTTATTTTGTCTCATAATGGAAGTGCTGTCGACGACTGGCGAAGACATGACTTGATTTGGAAATTAAGTAAATCCGAGAGAATTCAAGAGTTGCGTTGAAAGCGAAAAAGACAAATATATAATACAATTTGCAATTTATTGCGGAATTTCATTAATAAAAAGTTAGACTTCGAGTCGAAAATAAAGTACATTTCTCTAACAATCTTTAGACTCGGATTAATGCTTTGTTTTTGCATTGCATTTAGAAAAATCGCTTTTCAACCCTAAAGTGCATTCTTTTAGTCGCAAATATTTCTTAAGACGTGAAACAATTCTCGTCTTTAAAATTGAAGTGAGTTTTCAAATGAGAAGAAATTATTTTCTTTTACTACAAAACTGTTTGAATGAGAGAAATGAGTGCAGACTTTAAAGATCATTATTCTCTCGGTTTTGCAGCAAAAGTAGAAAAAACTAAAAGTCTTTTCTGCAAATGAAATATGAGATTTGATTTCTCAGAGATATTTCGACTGCAATTTTTCTACTACTTAATAGAAACTAGATCAATCTACTTTCGGCTATTAAATTACTTAAAATAATTGCAATTATTTTTTTGTGTCTCATATAATACGTTTTTAAAATTATATTATAGTTAAGAATATAGATTAGACTGAATGATAAATTTGTTTTTCAAAAATCTAAACTAATGGTTTAAAGGAAATTATTTTTCTCTTCTGTGCAAAAAATATTTATTATGAAATAAACATTATTCACCTGAAAATTTAGTTTTCAAATAAAAAATTATAATATTTTTTCTATACAGATTATAAATTCAAATAATTAAAAATTTTTTGTAATAAAATTAAATATTATTTATATGTGTTTTAAACTTTTTCCCATTAAGGATAAGAAAAATTGTTTCATTTGATAGAGTAAAAAAAAACTACTGTTTATTTAAATAAAAAGTTTAAATTCAAAAATTAAATCATAAATTTGTAACAAAAAATATCGTCAAAAATCTAGATTTTTTATTTGACTTATTTTGAGTGCAACTTATTTATGAATTTATTCTTTAATTCACAGCTTTTATACCGCAGTTCGAGATTAAAGTCTAAAATATTTTTTTTATTACTTATAAATAGAGTCAGAAAATTAAATATTAAATAAAACTAAAACATCGGAATTAATTCATTAAATTGCTAGTAAATTCATCATGCAACGACACTTTAATTGGTGAGGTTTGGTTGCGCCACTAAAACGCTTGCTTTATGGGTATCGGGTATATACTGTACATTAATATTTATACAAACACTTTAAGCATTCATTAAAACGGCGAAAATACGGCTTTTGGGGTAAAAATACACGATTTCTAATTCAGAAAAAATATATTACGAAATGTGAATCGAAAATCTAGATTCTTCTCATCGTTTAGAAATTGATTATAAGATTATTACTTCAAAATTTGTTGATTTTTCGCTATGATATCGAATAGATTTGAAATTCTTATGAGTGATAATTATGATACGAATTAAATGCAGTGAAATATATTCGCAATAAAATGATATTTTTTAGCAAAATTTTTTGGTATAACTAATTACGGACTTAATTAGTTATTTCTGGAGGATAAAAATTTTGTATGCTAAAAATTATTATTCAAACAATAAATGGGATATTATTTTTGTAGCGCAGAGATTGAAATCAGGAAAAGAGAGACTTTTTTCGAGTACAGTATGAGTGACAACATCTGCGACACAATGTGTACACAGAATAGAGAATTGTTGTGATTATAGTCGGAGATAAATGAATAGCATTTTTACGGTTTAATGCTATGAAAAATATCATTTGCATTATACAAATAGTTAAACTTAATCTTCTGTTTTATAAACAGTATATCACAATCAGAACAAAACTTTTTTGTTAAGAATAGGATTTTGGCACAAAAGCATTTTCGCATTTTTCGAAAAGATATTGTTTTGCAAAGCATTTTATAGTCTAATCATTAAGAGTCTAATGTGTGTTGTGTTTGAAGCGAATAATGAACACTACGTTTTGGCAACTGTTTGATGGTATTGATGGCACCGGCAGACGAGCACAGACAGGCATAAGGCATTCGGTGGATGCGGTAGACGTGCTGTTGCAGCAGCAGCATCAGTAGCAGCACCAGTAGCGGCAGCGGCAGCAGCAACAGGCGCTCCAACTGTAACGTTATTAAAAATAAATAAATTCCGGCTCTTCTTCTACCCAACAATTCCTTACATAATCTCTACTCCACTGTCGCTGCAGATAATGTTCACTCTATTTGTCGCTCGTATTCACTATTTTAGTCGGTTTTACAGTCTTTTCCTAAATGACTAAAAAGGAGTGCAAATACAGTACAAAAACTACTGAATCAGGTCTTTGCAAAAACACAATTTATTATAGTCTTCGCCAACGATGGAGTGCGAGAGGAGAGAGAGGAGAGGGAGAGAAGAGAGAGAGAGTATATGTCATTTGGGATTAAGTCGATGTCATCGTCGGTTCGCGTCATATAATAGCGAATTCAACGTTCACTCCGTTGTCGACGTTTGTGCCGCAGCTATAGTCGTCGCCGAACCGGCACTTCAATCGTCGACATAATTATAATACGGTTTTGGAGTTGCAGTGAATTTCTGCACAAATTCCGACCCGTTTTCCGAGAGGTTCTGCCAATTGGCTTATAATAGAGTTATTAAATCGAAATGATATGTAATAAAAGAGTTAATAAAAGCGTTTTTGCAAATTAGCTCAAAGTTGTGGCAATTTTGATAAATTGTGAGATAAAACCGAAATTAAATGTTAAGCGAGAAAAACATTGTCTTTAAATACGCAGTAAATACGTTATTAGAATGTAGTTAAATGCCATTTAAATGCTATTCAATTATATCCAATTAAATCTGTATTAAATTTCTATCGATTTAGATATCAAATGAATAAATAGTTATTCGTTTGACTTCGATGTTCGTCGAAATTTCAGATAAAAAATACTTCGAAATTATATTTATTATCGAATCAATTGAAGTGGAAATCAGTAGAAATCAATCAATTTATTGAATCGATTTTCAAAGCAAAAGCAAAATCAAAAAGTATTTTATTTTAATAAACCTCTGGTTTTCTAATATAGCGATAGATTTACCAAATTTTCTATGCCTTCAGAGAATTTGCTTTTATTAATAAAAGAAAAATTACACCAAATTTGGGTTCAAATAAATCTTTTAAATCTTTCAAATGATAAGAATATCGAGAAATATGATAAAAATCTAAAGATTATAAATACTCTGAATTACAATTATTAATACCAAAATATTATTAATTATTGCAATAAATCGTATAAATTTAGATAAAAAAGAATTAGAAACATATTTTTCAATAGTTTTCAATTGAATTTCAAAACCAAAACAATGCTAAAAGTGAGGCAATAAAGTGGAAACACCTTTCGGTTTGGGTTCGCAAACGGTTGCACCGAATCAACCCATCGATTGATTATTAACTGAATTAACAATTTTCTAAACAATCGTAATCTACTTCTCTCTCTCTCTCTCTCTCTCTCTCTCTCTCTCTCTCTCTCTCTCTCTACCATGCTTTTATCGCATGTGCCCTCCCGTGCCTGCCTGGCCTGAAACGGAATCATTAGTGTAAGCCAGGAGTCAATTTGTGCGGTCATATGCACTCAAATGCTCTGAGAGAGGGCTCGCATAGACATCAGTGCATTCGGTGCGGCGGCACTGGCTCTGGCACTGGCATCTCAATGCGCTGGCAGAGGCGCTGGCAGAGGCACTGGCATTCGTTTGGCGAAACTATATTTAGAAATGTGTTCTTCACATGCAATGCCCTTCTGGGCAAACAGATAACAAGAGTCCAACAACGCTCTGCTCCTCTACTCTCTATCCGACTATCGATCCATTCGTTTCCAGCGCTAATCGAAGTCTTATTCACTATTTTCA
>JAQIXC010002617.1:0-10503 GCA_034697605.1 Metabelba pulverosa
TACTACAGTGTACTACAGTGTACTGTAATGGCAATTATTTCTGTACACAATTGGCGATCCGGGGCTGTAGAGGAATGGGAGGGAAAAAGGCTATAATTACGTTATCCGCAGATAAGAGCTCTTAATTGAGTTAGAAAAAAGCGAACCAAATAAAAGGAGCATGGCGAAATGTATTCTATGCATATGAGTGCCCGTATTTGGTCGATGCGATCATTATTTGTAATTCTCGCGATTCGATGTATATATAAATATCTATATATCCCTAACGAGCGCTCAATCTGTGCCACAAAACCTCATTCCTCTCTCGACTGGCCTTCGAATGCATTTTAATTTTCCGTTCGATTCGGCGATTAATTATCGATTCAAAGCCGAAATCAGTCGAAGATTTCCAGTAATTAATTCCTTCTGTTGACCCAAACCGCTCATTAAATTCGGTTATAAAAAACAACTTCAATCATTCTATATTTAGGATTAATGTGTAACATGTATAACATTTTCGATTGATTTGTAGATCAAATAACGAGATCTACAGATGAATTAAAAATAAAATATATGTTTAAAGAAAAAAATACAAAACGCAAACCAAACGATGCTTTAAGTTTGAACTAAAGCAGTAATATATTGCACAGTATATTAGAAAAAAGTTGCATTTAAAAATAAATTGAATATAAAAACTCTCGACTTATTTTAGTACATAATTTTCGGTATAAACTGCAGCGAAGAAAGAATATACTGTATATAAGAAAAGTTACTTTATAAAAAAAAGCTTACTGTACATAACTTATGCAGTATAAAAAGTTAGTGTGCATAGAAATTTGTTGTTGGAGTGATAAAATAATGATTGGGATTGCGAATCGCGATATGTATTTGTGTGCGAATCGATCAAAGTCTTGCCGGAAGCGTAGCTTTATTTTCGCTCCGATTATAGATTACATAATTTTCGGGCATATTATCTAATATTTCTCATAAGTATTTCGACATTCTTGCTAGTTTAATTCGAAGGGAAAATTTATTTCCAATCTATTCGAAATGCAAAGTCGACGCCACAATGAAAGCGCGAATATTCAGCGCAATATTTATAAGATATTTATACTCTTTTGATATATTTATATAATATTCGGAATTTTTTCTCTTCGTATGGGAAGTAAACTAAATATTATGTTATTTATACATAAATTATATAATTGAAACTCAAAGCTATGAAAAAATAAGAAACAGATTTACAACTTAAGAATTGATTGCAAATTATACGTAAAATCCTACCTCTTATTCAGATTCGCCGTTAAAATACTTTTTCATATTTTAATTCTCTTTTCTCGAAGTTATTTATGTATTTCGAATCAAAACTTATGTTTAAAGTATTTGTTCGGAAAAAATAAACATTTCAAACATTTCACTTAAACTAGTTTTTCGAACAAATTTCAAATTTATATATTATACTGTATAAATATAAATCTCTTTTCTTGATTTTGTTGTTTGTTTCGCATTTATTCCTCTTTTTTCCTTATATTCCGAACTATTTATTATATTTAATGAAAACATTTTGTCGCTATTTATAAGAGAGAAAAATATTCTTATTTTTTATTCCGATTTTTTCTTTTCTTAATCTAATAAATGTATTTTGGGTTTCTATACACCCAATCAAATAACATATATTATAACATAAATTACTTTTTTGGCCATTTATTCCAATCGATGTATGGCTTATGTGAAAACATTTATTATCTAAACATAAAATATTTGACTATTTTTTCCTCCGAATAGTATAGACGTTATTATAGGCATTAAAACCTATTGAAGGCATTAGAAGATTACCGCGAATTAGATGAGAAATGAAGACTCGTTTCGGAGATTTGTCGCTATTTTTTTGCACTTCAATTAATACTTTATAAATAGGATAAACGCGAAAATCAGTACAACTTTTTCGTGACGTAACGCCGAAACGGCATTTGACGACCGAATCAATCGGCGAAACATATATTTGGTGTGGATTTCGGGTCGAAAATCACTGCAATTTTAATCCTTTAAAAGGGGTTTCAGTACATAATTTATTGCAGGCATTAAAACTATATATAAAATTCAATACAAGTTTTTCAGATATATTTTTAAAGAATTACATAGAAATTGAGAGAAAAAATTATTATTAGTAAAAAGCTATAAATGTTAAACACATTAAAAATTAAATTACATTTTAAATGTTTTTTCTCTTAATTTTTTCACTTAATCTTCGGTTGCATTTTCGGAAATATATTTTCATATATAATATAATATATATATAATTAAAAAAAAATTCTCATAAATATCCAAAACAAACATTAATTCATATATTTTTTGTTATTTTTTAATAAGTTTTAATAATAATAATTAGTTATTAATAATATTTATAACGCATACAGTTTGTGTGATTACATATAACTTAACTAAAAAAAAGGAGGAAGATTAAAGTTTGTTTAAACTTCGACATCAAATACAAGTGTTTTTTCGTATAATATATATAAATCGAATATAATTGAAGAAATAGTTTGGAATAGAAGTGTGTTTTCGCTAAAATCTATGGGTAATACACATTAAGAAGTTTCTTATTTAATAGGAAATACATTGTTTTTAAACTATCGATAATAATAATAATAATAATTAAATCACTAATAAGAATAAATCATATAATCAAATAAAATTAAAAATAAAAAATTCCCACAAAAATTACAATACAATCAATATATATATATATATAAATATATTCTCTGGTCTATCAAAAGAGCAGCAAAAACAGCCTAAATATGTATTCAATATATTTATATATAAAATAATAATAATGTTGTTTAGGAACTAATAATTCAAGAGATGTTGTGTACAAACAATCATTTTTCTGTTGCATTCAAATCATATTCAATAAGACTTCAGAAAAAACGGGAATTTATTTATAAAAATCATTTTCAAACACCAAAACTCTTCAAGTGTTGAAGAAAGAGCCTAGTTTATTATTTAAGCAAGCAGACTTCATTGGACTGTTAAGAAAACTGCATGTTGTTTATGTTTCTGTTATGCATACGAACGGAGCAATAAAAAAACATAAAAAAGGCATTAAATTCGGTTAAAAATGTGTAAAATATGTCTCTTCTCACAGCAAATACGGACTAAAAATCGATAGAAAATATGATTTTTCGCAATAAAAAACAAATTTGAAAAATGCCATAAAAATGCGAATTATTATCTGATTATTGACGGAAAGATTTTTTGTCGCAAATATATCACTAGAAGTAGTGCCGGCGCTGTCGTGTCGATCGATGCCCGTCGGCAGTCGAGAAGTACATAAAATAATTATCGCTGAATAGCACTACAGTTCGTAATTACCTAATCATAAAAATTGATTTTTACGTTGTGTTACAAATGTAAGAAAAGAAAATTCGTATGTTTTTCCGCAGCAAATGCTACAGTATATTCTATACTTGTCAATGTTTTTCGTCGCGAAAATAAGAAATCGTATCAAATATTTAGGCATTTTTTGTGTCTCAGAAAATATAAACAAAAATCACATTAATTTAATTGTTTTTTCTTGTTATTGTTGTTTCGTCAAAAAGAAAAGGCAATTGTTTTTCAAGTTTACAAAATTACATAAAAAAATTAAAAAACAAATCTAAAAATACATTTAGAAAAAGCAATAAAAAATTCGCGAAAAATTTTTTATCGTTCGTATAATTTTCCGAAGCCTTTCGCTTTACATTTCTGCCTTCGCGAAAAGAGCAGGATAGTTTTAAAAAGTGAACTTTTGTTGTTGATTGCATAATAATATCATGTAATAACATATCAAAGAATAATACTTTAGATGTTTAGATGTATTTCGGAGTTATGTCTGTTATGTCTGCCGTTTCGAAGCCATTAATTAAAAGCAGATTATCTATCGTTCGGACTGTAAGGCAATCGTAAGAATAAAACAAAACAAAAAAACACAAAAATCTTCGCAATCTTTCAAAAACACTATCAGAACAGTATTTATATATATAAGTGTTGTATATATTTATATATATTTGTAAAGTATGTATAATATGTTGTGGTTAAAGTGGGATTTCAATCATAATAATCATAATAATAATAATACAATAATTATAATAAAAACATATGGAATATAATTAATTAAAAAACAGAATTTTTCGTTTTTTCTGCAAACTTTCAATTTTTTTGTAACTTTAGTTGTGGTCCTCTTTAGGGCGACGATAGAGTAGTAGAGAAGTGTAGAGAATAGGGGAGTAGAAGATCGAAGAGGAATATCTTGTTTGTTGCGGAAATTTTATTAAAATATTCCAGAACATTTTCCACCTTTAAACATTTTGCAGATACAAAAATAAACAGAAGAAAAACATGAGAAAATCGCTTATAAATAAAATATGAAATATGAGTTTGAAAAGCAAGAGTCAAGAACTAGAAGGTTAAGAGCACTCGCATTGTGTGGTAATTGATGAAAGTGTTTGCTATCTCTTATACCAATACCTCGACTGTAGAGACTGTTTAGCGGTTCATAACTAATGGTCAGAATAGACGAGCAATTAATCAAAGACTGGAAGACTGTATACGAAGACTACGAGACTATGCGATGACTTTCTAAACGCGAAAATAAAATTTCCATTTATTTATCTAATGATGCGTTGCATTTGAAAACAACATTTAAGTACATTTCTAATTATTTATTTATTTAATTCTCAAAAACTATTTATGAAATTAAGATTTTTTCTTTAAATTCAACTATTTTTTCATTCGTTTAGTTTCAAACAAATTAATGAGTTGTGGACAGAGACAGACATTTAATTAATTTTCAACTGAGAACTGAGAACTGGATAATTGAATTAGTAATGAGAACTCAATTGCATAATAATAGGTAGGGATAGGAGTGGAGAGTCGAATGGGACAGGTATTGCGAGTTTTTCACCCGAAATAAAACATTCTTTGTATACAATACCTGGTGGTTGACGAACACGAACTGGAGTGGTTGGTAGCGATGCCGAACCAGTGCCTGCGAGAGAGTTCAAATTGGTACATGATCAAATTGTTCAAAAATAATTTTCGCAACAAAAACAAAACAATGTATTTGAAGGCAATGTATAAATCGTATCATAAAAAAGGCATTTTGTCAACAGTTCGGAACAAATAGAGGAACGGCTGAAGGGCTGCCGATTCCGATCGATTAGAAGCGTCGAACTGATCGCCTGTCTGTCTGATCCGCACCGGCCTATCGCCGATCCCTCTCATGTTTAATGGTCTTTATGTCTTCGAATCGAATTAAATGTTAAGTAAAAGTGTTTTTCTTTTCTCGCATTCAACACAAAAACGGATAAAAAGTGCAGAATTCGAGTCAATTAGATGTGAAGTTCGAAGCCTTGAAATGTTCGCTACAATAGATTTACGGCCGAATAGGTTGGGAGAGAAGGGGAACGGAACGAGAGAGTGGAAAGTCGACCAGAATTGTGTAGAAACGCGTGATTCCGACTCTTTTCGAAGCGATGGATCAGTAATGCGGTAATTATTGTCACATTCAAGCAGTTTCGGGCACATCGTTACACGACTACCAGTGCCAGCACTGATAGTCTGGGGTCAGACGTTCGCGAAAACAACTGCTGGCGAAGACAACACACATTCATCGCATCCATTCGTTAGCGTTCGACAAGAGTTGAGCGAAAAAGTCAACCAAATAATGCTCTTTCGCTCGTCTGATGAGAGCAGCAAATCAAAGCAAATGAGTGCACCGGGAGATGCGAATAATAGCAGCACTGCCTGAGTGAGAGTCAACTGTGCAGTCAAGCGAAACACAATAGAAACTTAACGCCAACTACTTGTCCCCACATAACTAGTCCTCCTCTACAACTAACTCTTGCGCAACAACTACTGGCGCTATGAATGGGTCCTAATATTCGACGTTTAAAATGTATAAAAAATATATTAAACGACATAAAGAAATGCATTAAAAACATGAGAAGAGAATTACAAACGAATAACGCGAATAATAATCAGCAATAATAGCATTAATAATAATGTGTTTTATAAGCCATAAACTGTTCAAAACATTAAACTTTGTATTTGTTGTACCAGAAAGTCGTTTCCCAAACGTCTTATACAGTAATAGGGAAGAGAAGTGCATAATAGGGAGAGAGTCGTCGCTTACCGTTGACTCCATTAACTTTCCCATTGATGCCATTGGTGTTGTGACCATTGATTCGGGCGCTCGGCTCGTCGTAGACCTCACCAGTAATTGGATTGCGGCGAACGACTAATGAGAGGAGAATAGAGTCGTAAACAGCTTTTCTCGACTATAGCGCCATTACATCGCATATCATATAATATCGTAATAAGCAGTCAAATGCGCGAAATGAGTATTACTCCGACAGCAGACGAATCGGGCAGTCATGCGATTAGAATCAATTTCGGAGATGGAAAGGGATGATTGGGGGCTGAGAGGGGAGAGGCACAGGAGAGGAAAGACAGTAATGGAAAGGGAGACGAAGAGCAGATCCGAGCCGCAGATGCAATCTCTCAAACACGCTCTTCAACTCATTTGTTAGTCAATACAATATAAACAAATGGTTACACTTAAAAAGGTATGACCCCATCGAGCACAGGGAGTCACTGCCAGCGCACAGACACACATTCACAGGGAACGGGTCTGGAACGAGGAAAGCGATCCGAAGTCGAGATATTCGTTAATTGTGTTATTACCGGAAATGCAAATTAGGATTGAAATGAAAGAAACGTTTGAATAAAAACAATAAATAATAAGAAACTCATTTCGAGAGTTACGTAAACTCGCAAAAGCACTCCAGAGATAGGGCTGTGAGAAGAGATCGAGGGCTTAGAGAGGGAAAGAGAGGGAAAGTGAAGATTAGCGTATATAATGAGCTGAAGGCGAATGAATGGAAGCGGTTATGACAGTCGGGGCTACGGCTGATAGGTTTGAAAAATTAGATCATTAAGTGATCGCATCGTTTGCGTCGAAGAGATGGAAAAAAGACTAAAATTCATATCTAAAGTGCGGATCAAAACAAATAACTTGAGAAATACGAACCGAAATCGTATTTCTTGACAGACGCCGATCGGACCAGAGATCCATTTCCAGTGTTTCCGTTTGTGTTGTCTTCGCTGAAGATATTCGACTTCATTCGGTCGACGACCCGACGGCGCGGCGACTCGAGCTCGTGGCCGAAGAGACGATTTTTCGTGTCTTCCTGTCGGCTGCCCCGGCGACTGGAGGAGGCGCTCGACGGCGGAGTAGAGCACTCGGACATCGCGTCGTTGAAGAAGTGGCCGTTCGTCGAGCCATTCAAGCCATTCGAGCCACTCATGCCGTTGATGGGCGTCGAGGGCAGCGACGACAGCGAACCCGAATCGATCGAATTTAAATCCGAACCCTCCGAGCCGTTGCCATTCACTCCGTTGGTGACGGGCCCGAAGATGTTGCTGGTCTGGCCGCCCGGGGCGTGGATCACCCTTTGAGTAATGGGAAGAATGGAGAAGAGTTAGACAAATGGCTCTACAGTTAGCGTTGACTCATATATACAATAGAGAAGAGTTAGAGTAAGAGTGAGATTAACTCGAAATTCAATTATTTATTTCTCGCAAACAATTCGTATTCAACGCTCGCTTTTATCGGCGAATCTGCACTTCTGTCGCAAATGGCAGTCAGTGTTGCAGTCCTTTGAAGTGCTTTCAGAACTGAGAGACTGACTGACTGTAAGTGAAATTAAACACCAATTGCGCCGATCGTTAGCGGAGTCAACAAAAACATTTCGAAAAACACAAACTAATGATCGGATATATAACGCCTTCTTATTTGTGTTAAGCGATTGTCTCTCATTGACACTCATGTCAAGAACACTGGTATCGGTGCGCAAGTAGTCGTGAATTTCTATTTCGACAATAGAAGGCGAAAATATATAATTTACTTTCAAACAAAAAATCTATTTTTTTCGTTCCCCTTATTTCGGCGTTCATTCGGCGCATTCGAGTGTAAGTAAAAATAGCATGTACAAAATGCGAGACCTAATTGAGAAATACTGTCAGAGCATTCCGGGGGTAATCACACAATGAGGAGTTACGCCTCATATACTTAATACCACTTTTCGCGTAATATTTTATCCGATAAGTAGACCAAAACATCCATTCATTTCGAGTGTGGAATCGAAGCCTTATATCGCCAATCGATTACTTATTTAGCATAAAATCCAATTCCGAAAATATCAATCGAAATGTGTATTAATAGTAACAATGAGTGGGTTTTTCGCAATGAGAAGTCCAAAAAAATCAGGTAAATAGAAACATATAAAAAGTGCATTGCTTATAAATAAAAAGAATATTGGGTTAACATGAGATTAGCATAAATGGTGTGAATACAAGCACTGCATTCATCGATAAGCACGAGAAGAGAGACGAGAAAAATCATAAATTATTGGTTAAGAGTATTGTAAACGGATTTTCTGCAAATCAATAATTATATTATTGACAGCAAAGTCTGCGAATAGAAAGAGAAGAGTTGGGGAGAAAATGCACCCTTTGATTGATTAACTACTGCTTAAACAGTAAGCGGTTCTCCTTTAACGAACATGGTAGAAAAAACAACTGAATAGAAAATTCTTGCGCTATTAGGATGTGTGTGTATTCGGGAAATTGTATTCTAATGGGCGCACACGTGGCCTCAGCGCACAGGCAGGCAGTCCTCCGCAAAATCGATATTGAGATTGGGATGACTCGAGTCTTGAGGCGATTCCTCGATCAACCTGTTTATCC
Organism: Metabelba pulverosa; assembly: GCA_034697605.1. Taxonomy (NCBI): domain Eukaryota; kingdom Metazoa; phylum Arthropoda; class Arachnida; order Sarcoptiformes; family Damaeidae; genus Metabelba; species Metabelba pulverosa. The sequence goes on from JAQIXC010002617.1 coordinate 8,767, forward strand.
GAATCGCATCGAACGCATCGATATCGCGATAGAAGAGACACTTCGACTGCCACTTAGGGCTTCTCTTCAGTTCATAGATCTTATGTTTAGTCATATCTGTATATAAGTGGCGATAGAAGTCGTAGAGAATGTTATGTCGAAAATGTAAGGAAGAAAACGTCGTTTTTGTGTTTTTTGCAATCGTCTGATATTTGCCTTCGACTTAGAGCTCGAGAGAGCAGAACAAGCGCTTCGAGAGTCGAGAAGTAATAGTTATTTAAACCAATTTAGGCGTCGAGTCAAACAATTTCGAAGCTATTATTATGGAGAGAGAGAACCACAAAAATAAAAGCTTAAAAACTAAGAGACATTCGGATCATCAACCTCTCAATGATTCAATGATACAGTTTGTTGCGATGCCAGTCCTAACTACACTGTGCGCTCTCTCGGCGCTCACTCTTCATATTTTTAAATAAATATATATAACTTCTAACTTCGTGGGCGTTGAGGTCGACGAGGAATAGTAGAAATGCTTTTCTTAGAAACAACACAAATATTATGTAAGAGAGAGCGCACTGGGAGAGGAACGGGAGAGAGGAATGGCAGATGAGAGCGCGGGGAGAGGGATGGGAGAATGTCATTAGCATTAAGGCATCAAAAGCATCAATAAACCCAACGGAACAACACCTAAAATTAAATGTGCCATTTATGCACTCCAGATGCCGGAGTACTGGGCCGGCGAGTGAGAGCACCGGTAGACAACGCCAGGGCTGAGCCCTTTCTTTTCACTGAAATTAGTTCCTCTAATGTAGACTCAAATCGTATTTCAATTTTATGATTGTTTGTCTTGTTTTTCAATTTCGCTAAACATTTATTAACTGATAAATTATTTTCGCCGTTCTTTCGGAAATTTATGCGCAAATAAGGCAATGGATTATCGCTATCAATGCGAATGACTTTATAAATAAATCGCAAAACATATATATCTGTGTATTCGGTGTATATTTATAAATATTTGTATGAATAGGAAGTAATTTCGACGAGAGATTGAGAGAAAAAATTGTAGAAAATATGTTATTAATGAATGAATGAATGCGTAGATAGCGTTCAGTTCATCGGTTACTGCAGTGAATGTCGACCGAAATCTATATCTGATTTGTCAGTCGAACCCAACTCTCGACTCGTTATTCTGATTGAAGTGCTCGCAGTTCGGCAGTACTGATGGCACGCAAACAGAGATAACATGACATTTGGGTAAATATGATATAATATCCAAACAAATCTATGGCCACTAACGAGACGGCAGACGAGAGCGAACTGTTCGGTTCGAGCGGTTCGCTCACGAAATCAAATAAAAAGCGCAAAAACACACAAATTGAGTGCAGAATACATAACGGAATATATATAATAAAGAGCTAATAAGGAGTTTATAAATAGCCTAGATGCAATTATACGCCGACTAGAAAGTAGAGAATAAATTGGATTAAAAAGTCGCGAAAAAGTTTTTCGGCTGAGAAGAGCTTAACGAGCGATGCGAGTCAATCAGTGGGAGTAATATTGTGCAAACTATATGTGCGGAGTACTAGTGCGGAGTATGTGTGGCGTAAATGTTTGCCGTTTTATGAATCACATTATTATTGATGTTTAGAGAAGAGGACAATAAACCGAATGAGTGAATACACAGATACGGATGGCTATGACTACGACTGCCTCTCCTCCAGTGCCGCGACTTGACTGCGAGGGCCGAACATCATTGCC
>JAQIXC010002618.1:0-10503 GCA_034697605.1 Metabelba pulverosa
CTTGCTAAATTTATAACTTTATATTACATTCGTACTAGATAATCAAAGCTATTGGATATTAATTGAAATTCTTGTTTTATTATATAAGAATTGCTTTGTAACAATTTAATAGCAAAATTATGGATAAACTGTATATTACGTGTAAAATAACTAAGTTTTGAATAGATAATGATAATACAGTATTATAGTGAAATTACTCTAATTAGCGCCATTCATCAGGAGATTTATATGTTTAAATTTCATTTGAATAAATACAAATTATCTTCTACAGTCTGTAGTTCTATAGTCTGTATTATTTCCAAAACTTAAAACATACTCTAAAATATTGTTATTATTTTATCAAATTTTTTTACACAAAATTTATAACATATTAACTTATAAGGTATAACAGATTTTTTAACTTCATTTAATGTTATTATAGATTACAAAAATATACAATTATAACTGATATTGCTAGTTAATTTTATAAATGTCAAATACCATATTATTATCATATGCACTAAGTGTTTATAACAATATTGATTAATGTCATAATGAGTTACGAATAGTTAAGTATAATACTAAATAATTAAACAAGAATTTTTATATATTATGTTAGTTTTGTTTTATTTCTTTTGCTACTAATATAAATTAATATATTTAAATTAATAAATATGATTAAGCAATATAAATATTAATTTTTATAATAAATAGTTCCTAACCAAAATGAGTAAATTAATATAATCAATTTTATATTGTACATTTTAAAATTAATTATTTACATTTATTTTGTAAAATCTGTATAAATAGATGTTGTTCTGCAAATAGTCATGGTGTTAATGGCAAACACAGCGCACATAACCGGTCTTACACAATGCCCAACTGCCGAACTCTTGAATCCTTGCACATGTATTCGTGCACAGACGTTTGGAACGGCATCCATCAGCTGTTCGGGCGATGCGGACATCGATTTGTCGGCGATATTTGCAAACGTCAGCCGAAGTCTACCGACAACTGCGAAACGATTCACACAATTCCTACTCAACAATACGGGCGTAACGGCACTCAACGCAAACACTTTTGCCGATTTGCTGTTTGATATAATCTATATAAAAAATGCAGCAAGTTTAAAACACATCGATAAATACGCATTTAATTGCACCAACATCTGGACAAATGCCATCGTTCTTAATAACAACCCGCGTATAGCGGACGGCAATCGCGTCGTATTCGAGACACTCGAGCGGTTCACTCAACTAACAGAGGTATACCTTAACGGCGATAACGGGTTCGACACCATTCCGGCCAATCTGTTCGATCCGCGCCGAACCGGCTTCGAGACTATAATTTATAGAATGCTAATTTCAAGCAATAGTATCAAGGTAATCGGCGAGAATGCATTTACTTATATCAGTAACTTAGACACTATGGTAATCGAAAACACGTCCGTCACTCACATACCGGCGAATGCGTTCCGATTCGCCGACAATAACACGAAACCCGAGTTATTCTTATCGATACGAAACAACCGATTATTAAATGCCGACAATTTTGCCGATAGTTTGGCGCAAATTAATCGCATCGCAAGCGTACAGATTGAGAAAAACGGTCAACCGGTGGCCACGTATTTGGATGAGAAACTGTTTGGTCCATATCTCGAGCCGAGTAGCGGACAACAGCTGTACGTTTGGGATCGACTCGATTGCGACGACTGTCGCTCGTATTGGGCCACTAATCCCGAACGCGGCTACTGGGCAGTGAAGGTAATGAACGGCTGTACTAACGGCCGTGAGTTCACCGATTCACGCAATTTTCAAAAATGCCATTAAATATCTTTTTTTTATAAACTGTGTATTTAATAAACAAAATATTACACTAATTTTATGTGATTACACTAGTTTATTATGTAATTTATTAATAATTATCTGAATATTTATCTTGATAAATTAATATGTTATAAACAATAAATATTTTTCATTATTAATTAGCCATACAATATAAATAAAACCTTACGCCACACCTTTTCTCAGGCTATTCTACACTAAAAATTTTAGTACACACTAGCCTGAGAATAGGTGTGGCCTAATGTTTTATTTATATTTTATGTGTGTAGCGAATGCTCAAAACGCACTCATTATTAACCTAAATACAATGAGATTAATTAATAATATTTTTAGAATTATTGCAATAGCACAAAAAAAGTTCATAACAAAGTTAACAAACAAGGTTTTTAAAATCCGTTTAACAAACACCTGTGTGTTTTCCAATTGTATTGTAAATTTTATATTCAGTATGTATTATATTACGGAATTTAAGTAATCTTATATCCTTAAAATCTTATATTTTTAATTAAACAAGATTTACAGATAACATTTTTTAGAAAATAATAATTGTCTGCTTGTAACACTTAATTTACACAATTTAAATGCAATAATTTCAATATAAATAACAAACAATTCTATTTGTATTAACTATCAAGTATTATTTTAGAATTTAATAAAAATCAATAAATATTGAATTAAGTTAATGTGAAATTTATAAATTAAATATAAATAGTATAAAATAATTTTATACTGTATACAAATACAGAATATATAATAAAATACATATATTTATTCTGTTTTTAACAATATAAATAAATTTATCAATAGAATGAGTAAGTTGTTCAACTAAACTTAATCAACATGTATTTATCAATTAAATTTACTTTAAAAATCTAAATTAATTGAAATGTAACATTTTAATTTATAGATATTGATTTGCTAAACGTTTGCCTGTTATTCATAAACATAACTTGCATAACTGGTTACCCAGCATGTTCAAGTGCTGAGCTACTATACCCGTGCACGTGTGAGACTAAGGGCAAAAAAACTAACATTCATCACGTGTTCGGGCGATGCGGACATTGATTTGTCGGCGATATTCGCAAACGTCAGCCGAAGTCTACCGACGACTGGCAAACAATACACTTTACTCGAACTCAACAATACGGGCGTAACGGCAGTCAACGCCAACGCATTTGCCGATATCCTATTCGACTACATTTACATCATAAATGCAGCAAGCTTAAAATACCAAACACGCGTTAAATGGTACGAAAAAGTGGACACATGTAAAAATGGAAGACAACCCGAGTATAGCGGACGGCAATCGCGTCGTATTTGAGACACTCGAACAGTTCAAACAGATTTCATGGATCGAACTATACGGCGACAACGGGTTCGACACCATTCCGGCCGAACTGTTCGATCCGCGCCGAACCGGGTTTGCGAACGGCGTGACTAACTTCTCCATAACCGGCTAAAATATTTAGGTAATCGGATTGTTGAGTAGGAATTGCGTGAATTGTTTGCCAGTCGTCGGTTGACTTCGGCTGACGTTCGCGAATATCGCCGACAAATCGATGTCCGCATCGCCCGAACAGACTATGTTCGTCCATTCGGGGTTCTCAGCGCAAATGCATGGAAGTAATAGTTCGACACTTGGACAGGGAGTCAAACTTGTTATGTACGTTACGTTTATAAGGATCACTATAATATTTAGCAAGTTAATACATATTAATATATTGTGTTAATAAATTTAGTATAATGTTTTAAAAAATTAATGATTTTCTGTATAATCTATACGTTTTCTAAAACGAAAATTAAAATTATTATATACAGTTTAATTTTATATAAAATTTAAGCATTTGCACTTACATTATTATTAATAAACAATTCTTAGAAGTTTATGACTAAATTATTTATGTTGATATTATATAATGTCAAATTTAGTACAGTAGTTAAAATAATGTTATATAAAATGCTATTACAATTTTCAAAATTCTATTTATTAGTGTAAACTATTTATTATATTAATTTGTTTGTTTTTATACATGATATTATTGCAATTAATTAGAGCAAACAATTTTATTAATCAAAAATTTTATCCTTAAGTACTTGACATTTTATTTGGCAACATTTATCAATCAGATAATAAATTACATTTATACGTATTACAATACAATTTTAAAAATATTTTAAATAAATATTATAACAAATTAAATTATTTACAAATAATAAAATAAATATTCACGACTAATTTCTAAATTTACAATTATAAGCAATGTTTAGTATCAATTTGAAATGCAATATTGTATTAAATTAAATCAAATTTGTAGGCTATATATAGTACTCAATGATATTTCATTTAAATAATTAAAATTATGAAATAATCTGCTGATTGATAAATACCAAAATATTAATTATGTTATTAAAAACTCATAATTATATTTATATTTGTGGTAAATTATTGCTATAAAATTAGAAATACAACAAGTGTTCTGGCTTATCAAGTATTATTATGACATTTTACTTAAAATTTTAATTTATAAGTATATATATTGTATAAACACTCCCGAGGCATAAGATTTTCTGAAAACTTGAAATAAAATACTTCTGATAACAACATATTATTAACGCTTGATTAATAATATTAATTCATGCCAAAATTAATAAGTAAATTATAATGTAAGAAACTGTTTGCGCGTTTATTTTGCAAACCTAAATACAATATATATACAACAATTCAACCCAATTAATTTCTTAATAAGTAAATATTAATAACTTTTAAATTTATTATTTTGTTATTTTTTAATGTAAAATATTGGTTACATTATAAAACTATATAATTAAATAAGTATTCTTAAAAATTTCCCGTTTTGTATAAATTAATCTGTTATTATAAGAGAATCAGTATATTTATATATAAGAGGCCGTTCAACTGAATCGTTCACTTTGAATCCTGCAATAGCTCAGAAACGGCTTAAGATAATCCAACAAAGTAAAAAATATTTGGTAGATCTACGTCGAAAATTTTTTTGACCATATGAGTTCATCAGGTCAAAGATCATAGACTATAAAATAATGGAAAGTTTGCTGACCACATATCTCCTGACTAAACAATAATAGATACAACAAGTATTTCTTAACAAATTTTGTAAAGAAGAAATTGAAGTTTAATTTATGACCAAAATCATCAAAATCAGATTGCTAAATCAAAAGCTATAAACATGCAAAGTTAGCCAATTTTGTCATTTTTCGAAGGGTTTCACTATTTTTGTTCAACTTTAATAAATTGTCAATTTTCATTTTCTTACTAATAGGTTAAATTACAACAAATATAGTAAAAATCAGCGAAAACTTACAAAATTGCTTAACTTTGCATGCAATTAATAACTTTTGATTTAGCAATCCAATTTTGATAATTTTGCTCTTAAATTAAACTTCAATATCTTCTTAACAAAAAATGTTTGTAAATGTTAATTCTATCTACTATTGTTTAGTCAGGAGATATGGGGTAAGCAAACCCTCCATTATTTTATAATATATGACCTTTGATCCGATGAACTCATATGGTCAAAAAATTTTCAACGTAAATCTACCAAATGCTTTATACTTTGTTGGATTATCTTGAGCCGTTTCTGAAATATTCCAGGATTCAAAGCGAACGATACAGTTGAACGGCCTCTTATGTTAAAAATAATTATAATAAAGATCTTGTTACGATATAATTATATTAAATAAAAGTAATATTTAGTTATGTTAAAAATTAGCAACATATGATTGGTCGCGCGGCGTATTTAGCGGTTAAGTTTGGCGCTTGCTATACTCGGATTGTTTTCCAATTCCAGCGCTCGCGTAGCCTTGTTTGTGCCGTTGATATATTTTAAGCTTGTTGCATTTAAGATATTTAGACAGATAAACTCGAAATCGGCGAATGTGTTGGCATCGATTGCTGTGTTTATATTTGTATTAAAATGATATGATTGTGTAGATTATGATATCATGTAAAAACAACTTTTTATAAATAGCCTAATGCTTCAGAAGGTATACAAGTTAAATTTTATTATAATAGCTTATAAGCTTAAATTATAATTTCCAAAAAATTACAATTATAATCAATATTCAATAACTTTATAATGATATAAATGATTATAATTTATAAATTAAATATTAATTATTTTCTTCTTTATTACAAAATATTGAATTTTTCCATTTATAGTGTCACCTTTATATTTTAATTTTTAAACAATATAAACTGTCTAGATTCTAATTAGAAATACTATATTTCTACATTTTATCAAAAAACATGCTAGTTAAGGTAAATTTTGTAAAGGACCAACAAAAGTATACTGTGTAGTTTCAACATAAATTGCCAGATAAACTTGGTAATTAATTTCTTATAAAATATATAAATTAACAATGCAATTTATACATTAAACAATATATGTTCCGTTAATAATCTATATAAAAAAATTTGAAGTCAGGCAGTTGATTGTATAATATATTTAAACATGATAAATTTAAAAACAATGATGTGAATCAAAATGTGTTTATAAGCTAAATTTAATACAAATGTTTAGAGCAAGAAACAAGAAAACAAATAATAATTTAAAAAAAAAATTATCAAAACATATTAGTTTCAATATAAAATAGTTAAATTTTTTACAAAAAATAAACTGATATATGCAAATTTTAGAGATTTGGCCGCATATTTATATATTTTTTAAATAAAGTTTTGCCATTTGAAGTGTCAATATTTGCGAAACAAACCTATATTTGCACATATAGTATACTGCATGTGTAATTATATCTGCTTTACAATTATATAAGTTAGGTTTTACAATTTGCGATATACTGTATGTAATCAATAATTATGTATTACGGCGTTATAAAATTTAATTGTAACAATTAATAAACCGCTGTATAATAGAAATTAAATGTGCCAATATATATTATGCGATGATTTTATTAATTTAATTATTCAAACTAATTTAAATTTATACAATACATATAAATTCAGTTCAAAATATTAATTAAATTTCCAACAAATTTAATGGCATTTTTGAAAATTACGTTTATCAGTGAACGCGCGGCCGTTAGTACAGCCGCCGCCGACGTAGACCGTCCAGTCGGCGCGTTCGACATTCTCGGCCCAATACGAGCGGCAGTCCTCGCAATCGAGTCGATCCCAAACGACGAGATACTGTTCGGCGCGCGACTCAAGAAACGGTAGGTATGACTTTGCGTCCAAATACGTCGGCGCCGGTTGTCCGTTACGGCGGATATCGACGGTCGCGTTGACATTAATCTGCGCCAAACTATTGGCAAAATTCTCGGCATTCAGTAGCGAATTGTCTTCAATCCGTAGTTCTACCACCGATTTCGTGCGATTAACGGCGAATCGGAACGCGTTAGCCGGTATGCGCGCGACGGATGTGTTAACGATTGACAAATATATGCCGCCATCCGTTGACAAGTATGAAAACGCATTCTCGCCAATCATGTTGATACTTTTACCTTCAATCTCGATTTGATGAACCGTAGTGTTAAACCCGGTTCGGTGCGGATCGAACAGATTGGCCGGAATGGCGTCGAAACTATTATCCCCTATAAGCCAAATCGTCTCTAATTGCGTGAACTGTTCGAGTGTTTCGAACACCACTTTATTGCCGTCGGCTATACTCGGGTTGTTTTTGAATTCCAGGACTCGCGTAAATTTATTGGTGCCGTTGAACGCGTTTATATCGATATATTTTAAGCTTGTTGCATTCCAGAAACTGAGATAGAAGAACTCGAGGTCTGCGAATGAGTTGGCTTTCAGTGTCGTTACGCCTTTATTAGTCAAATAAAATGCAAAGAATTGCTTTGCAGTCGTCGGTAGACTTCGGCTGACGTTCGCGAATATCGCCGACAAATCGATGTCCGCATCGCCCGAACAGCTGATGTTCGGCTGGTCTGCAACCGGAGTCTTATAGCAAATGCACGGATGCAGTAGTTCGGCACTCGGACAAGTAGTCATACATGTTATGTATGTTATGTTTATAAACATAACCAATATATTTAGCAAGTTTATATCTATCCGCGAATAAATGTATTTATTTTTAATTTGAATATACAGCCGGTAAAATTTTAAATAGTTGATGTTTAACCCAATTTTCTCGAGAACTACTGGACCGATTTTAGACATTTTTAATGCGCATTCTTTAGAATCCACCCCCGCGTCTTTGGTATGACAGAAATTGTAAAATAGGTTGTACTTGTTAAATAGCAACAAAACATAGTTTTTAGATTTTTTAAAATATCAAATTGGTTAATAGGTAGAATTTTTGTTCTTTATATTTCTTTTTTTTGATAATTATTAATTAAAAATATTCAGGATATTCTTCCGTTTCCGTGCTATGAATGAAAATTTAAGATACTTTGTATTTTTTAAATGACAGTTATAAATGCAATATATTGATAATAAATAACAAAATTTAATATACAATCCAAAAATTTTAGCAAATTATTATACTAAATTTACACCAAATATCTATGCAATTGCTAATGTAATCTTAACATCTTAATTATTAATCAATAAATATAAAATTTAAAATGGATAAAATTAATAAAATAAATAAATTTTCTTTTAACAAATTTGATATTTTTTAAAATCTAAAAATTATGTTTTGCTGCTATTTGAAAAGTAAAATTTATTTTAAAATTTCCTACATACCGAAGATGCGGGGGTTGATTCTAAAGAATCTGAATTGAAAATTTCTAAAATCGGTAAAGTCGTTCTCGAGAAAATCGGATTAAACATCAATTTTCTTAAATTTCACCAACTGTATATATATTTAAAAAATATATTATTTATATTAATGTAAATAACTACTTACGCATAATTGTTGTGTTTGTTTTAACAATATTTCTATAGAAAATAAATATAATCATTAATATAAGTATATACAAAATTTTTGCATAATGCTTAAATAAATTATAATTCATTTTGACTTTCTAACAAAAGCGTCGAGTACATTTTATTATAATTTATGAACGTTATTTATTAATACAGTATAAAATTGAAAGTAAAAAATATATATAAACTAGAATATAGTAAATAATTTAAAATATATATTTTTTAATTTTAATATTTCATAAATTGTTTAAATGGTTCTATAATTAACACATGTATCTTTAATATAAAGCTATAAATAAATTATATAATGTAACAAATTAGAGATACTACTTACAATTTACAAAATTATATTTATTTTAGAAAACAATGTTTAATATGTTTTATTTTTCTGCTTTTATACCTGACATTATTGCAAGTCATTAGAGGAAACAATTCGCTAATCATTAATAGAATTGATTATTTTTATCAAAAAAGTCCTTGATATTGTTCTTAATATATTTGTTTGCAAAATTCATTAATCAGATTATAAATTACATTTATACTGTAACACCTGTACGCTGCTCTGCACACCCGACACCTCTATCTCCGCACTTAAGGACTTTCTTTGTCTCTGTTTCCAAGAATTGTTTGTCTCTTTGCCCAACTCTCCCTCCCTCCCTCTCTCTTTCTCTCTCTCTCTCTCTCTCTCTCTCTCTCATACTCTCTCTCTCTCCCTATCGAACTGACCACTCTTTGTCCCATTAATTTATAGCTCGTTTTTATTTAATAACATTCTCCTATAAGTTTTAAAAGTGATTTTAGCTTAATTATATTTTTATGTAAAATACGTTCCACTTTTGAATAACTTTAAATATACTATGTATCTGAAATTAAAAATATATATCTAAATTATATTATTTATAAAATTTTATTTGTATCTAAATTGATACAGTAGTTTCAATTATATTAAATTATATAATTTTGCAAAATAAATTTAAACAGTTATAATTAGTTATTATAAAATAACGTAGGTTGTAAACAGAATATTTATATGTCGATAAATATTAGCACAGTGTTAGATATATAAAGTACATCTAGCCACTTACTGACATTTTTTGAATTGTAATTTCACCATGCTAATTTAATTCTTTAGCCAGTTCAACACAACATATAGATTTTAAATATTTTTTAGCTTGTGTATTTTTTAAACTATGATTTTTTAAAAATGCGATGCTAATGTTAAAGAATAAGTATAGAGACAATTCTTATGGCAACTTGGCATTATACTTTTATGGCATATCACATACTACTAAATAAATAGATAAAATTTTTAAAAAATTAACGAACTATAACAAAACCTATTCTAAAAACATATTTACATTGAGACAACTCATAGACTCTGACTCACGTCTAGCGACTGACGCGAGTCAAGACCTCTCATCTCTCGACATTGAGCCTGGATTTGAGCCCAGATCTGAACCCAGATCCTACTCATGTATACTGCACTTTGACTGTACACTAGCTCTGACTTTTAGACTACATTATGACTGTACTTAAGTGTATATAAGGAGCAGTACTTTCCATATCTAATTCGTTTGCAATGTAAACGTCTAACTGTAAACATCTCTCTCTCTTGAGACCTATCAATAAAGTACGTTGAGATACGAGCCGTGTCTATGTTATTGTGCGAACCCCTGTCCATCAACTACCCGGCGATCTGTCGTAACAGCCACAGTACGTCGGTGTAAGTAGTGATGGAGGCCCCGTAAACACCGCTCTGGCCAGTGGCCAGTTCGGCGTTTACGGTCCCTCCGGACAGGGTCA
>JAQIXC010002619.1:0-10501 GCA_034697605.1 Metabelba pulverosa
TTTTCCCTATCGATTGGTTTGTCTTCAGTCTTGTCTTCCGTCGGAACCACTTGTGATGTCATTGTATTCATCGCTCAATCACTCAATGATTGACTCAATTCTTCAATTCATTCACTATTTGTCGCGAATTGTCGGCAAATAAACCAAATATTGATTGAAATGTATATTCAGTCGAAACGACATAAATAGCCATTCTTTCACTCATTCTATTGGTTCACTTGTTTTGACACAACTATAGAGATTCTTATAATAAATGATGTTTTAAATAGAGTTTAGATTTTACTATTGATACAGATATATAATAATTGTTAGATTTACTAAACATTCATATATTTATAGTTATTAATAATAATTACAATTAAAAATATATTAAAACGTTAAATGTACAATTAAAACTTAATGAAGCTCGATGAAACTAATAAAATCAGAAATCGTATTTAAAAGAGTAAGACGTATAAACTGCACAAAAGTTACGATACTTTTAATTGAAGACTAACTTTGAAAATAGTTTTTTTTGCAATCAATGCAAACATTTATTGAGTTAACTATCGATTAGTGTATAAACCGATTGAACTCTTCAGACAGTGATGTCTCAACCGAAGAGATTTAAAGCCGATAACTGGTGTCATAACAGCCTTCAGACACATAAGGCATCGATTCTCTGGACAATCGATAAGTTTAGTCACCGATCGGAACGACTCCATAGCAGTGCGTTCGGCGATGTGAGGAATGGCGAAACTTCCACCAAATGGTCACTTAAGCTGTACCCGAATGGCGAGAAAGAGGAGGACAAAGAGTTTGTCTCTATTTTTCTCAATTTGAATGAACCGAAACAGAAGAAAGTGACGCCGCGTTACAAAGTGGCGATAATCGACGCGAACGGAGAACACGCCATCACTGCAGGTATGGAAGAGGTATTGCTTTTGTTGCCTATACTTCATATGCGATGTATTGGTCAGAAGAAGGCAATCGGGAGTTCGGCGCCGAGTCGTCCGGTTGGGGTTGGCGTAAGTTCGTGCGCAGAGAGGAGCTGAAGGACCCGAAGAAAGCGCTGCTTCCGGACGACAAGCTATCGGTGTATTGCGAACTCGAATATACGGGTAAATCGAGCACTAGTTTCGGTCGCATTGAAACCGACGAACAAGAGTTGGCCAAACACTCGATGGCCGCCATTTCGCGAAACTGGAGTTCGCTTTTCGAGTCTCAGAAACTTTCAGATGTGGTGGTAGTGGTCGGCGATCATGAGTTCAAAGCGCATAAACTCGTTCTTATGACCAGATCTGATGTCTTCGCCGCTATGTTCGAACACCCGATGGAGGAGTTGGAGAAGAATCGGGTTGTCATCGAAGACATGGATCACAAAGTTGTCGAACAAATGTTGAAATACATATATTCGGGAAAAGTCGACGACTTGTCTGAATTTGACGCCGAATTGTTGGTCGCGGCCGACAAAGTGAGTGTTGGGTATAAGTGGACAGTCAGTCAATAGTCGACTAATCGATTAATTGTTTGCAATTTCAGTACAATTTGATTGAATTAAAAGCCATTTGTGAGGACTCTGTCGGCTCTGAACTATCGACTGATACGGCGAGTGATGTGTTGGCGTTGGCGGACATGCATTCGGCGCCGACATTGAGAGCGCAGGCAATCGATTACATCAAATGTCATCTAAAGGCTATCATTGGGAGTAATGGCTGGAAACGACTCGTTCGCGAAAGACCTCATCTCTTGGAAGAGTTGATTGTCTCTTAAATTCTCGATAAATAGTTAACTAAATACTCAATTCATGAGATATTCTTCTCAATAATTATTCCAAATATTCACTACTTTTGTATCAATAGAATTGAAAATTGTATTTAATTTTGAATTAAAATCTGAAAATATGTACAAATTATAGCAATAATTAGTGAAAAACTCTATAAAATAATTACAAAGTTTTCGATCTCTTGAAGACATAAATTATAATTAGAATTACTTTTCGTTAAACACTAATCACTAAACCTATTGAGGGGTCGAAGGGTTGGAGTGAAGGGAAGGGATGGAGTGATGGGTCGGTTGGCTATACGACTCGTCTGACTTCGAAAAACCTCTTCAAGTAGTAGACCTGACCTAAAGTCATGGCCACTAAGACCAGGGCCTCGAAGAAGGCCCACAAAACAACCCTCGAGTTCGTGCTCTCGTTGATGGAGCGGTGGATGCGGTCCCTGACGGCCATGTATTCCTGTTCGTGCTTTACGGCCGTCAGAGCGCCCGACAGTTCTTTGATCTGTTCCTCCAGTTTGTTGTGGTTGGCGTCCTGTGTCTTCAGCTCCTCCTCAGTCTTCGGCGCGTCTCCGATGTCCATCGAAAACATCACTACTTTCGGAGTCATTGTCGACATCTTATTGCCGAAACAGTAGAGATAATTGCCGTCCATATGCGCGGCGAACGTGTATTTGCCACTCGAGGCCCTCTCCTCCGAGTGGATCACTTTCGCGTCCGGACCTACACATCGATGAGACAATCGGTCAGTAATAGCCACTAATACTCGGATACGGCTATCGATTCGCAAATAAGGCATTCGTTCGCCGATTACTGCACCGAAACGAATGGCTCGACTCGAGGTGTAGTCAAAAGTCGGTTCTAATGGACAGTAATTATCGCTTAACTCTCTATTAGCTCTCAATTAGTCAATAGTTTGACGAAAACTCTTATCTAATCTAATCAACAATACTATCGGCACTTATAAACTAATCAATGTTTGGCTGAATGTCGCGATAAATGCCGTCGAGTGCTGTCAGACAGGGCTGAGAGGAAACGGATTGCAATCGTATGACACAAAAGCCGACAATTGAGTGCAAACACCCCTTCGAGCGCATCGTTCGGTGCCGTCGGGTTGTCTGTCGACGTACCGGTGATCTTGACGTCGATGTCGAGAAAGCCTCCCTCAACGACCTCGAAGGTGAGGCCGAGTTTGGTTCCAGTGGTGACTTTGTCGAAGAAACACTCCTCCGCGTGTGCGTCGATCACTAGGAAATACCCGTTCAGTCCACTCAAGACGTTCAGCAACACCACTGACACCACATATAGCCACAGCTTTATATCCATTTCGGCGTTAATTCAATTCAATCGGATTTACGACTATTTACTCATAAAAAGCGATTCACGGACTCTAAGACTGACTGAACGGCTCAGACCGACAGCTATTGACGTGTTTTGTTGGCCTTAGCTCTCGGTTTGACTCTAATTACACGTTGGCATTGGTTAGCCGTCTATGCAATGCTCGTTCAGAAACACTGTCTTATGTTATACGTGGGAAGAGATGTTGATTTGCGCTTCTCTTACAGTGTTTTTATGTACTTATGCTAGAAATGGACAGAAATTATTAAATAGAAAATAACGTATTTTGTGTTTTACACACAATTATAAATATTTTGCACAAAATTGTAGTTTATTTTTGCGACACTAGAGTTCACTACTACCAAAATATGACATAAAAATTATCCAGGCTAAACAGATTATTTTAATTTAACCAAACTTAGTTTATCCAAATTTCATTCAAATTTCAATTAAATTAATTATTTTAGTAATTATTTTATAAATGAATTTTAATTTACTAATTATGGAAAATAATTTTGATTAGACTTCAAACCTAAATGTCAGTATAGCGAGCATCGACTGTACGCCAGAAGCGATAATAGGCTGAAGTTTGAAATTAAAGTAAACCAAACATTAAATTCAGTCAACAAGTGATGCAAAGACTGCAAACAAAACAATGAAAAGCAAAACAAAAACATATTTCGACTGCAATTCGCGTCGATTTAGCGATGATTTTGTCCGCAATTGCCGTCGACTGGCGGACCACTAATTAGCCGAATGTGAGCCCAAGTGCTGTCAAGCGCTGACGAACCCAAACATCGATTTACTTTTAAATGTCAAAAGTCATGACAACATTGAATGCATTCATTGCTGAACCAAATGAATGCAAATTTCGCTTTAATTCTATCATTTGTTTTGATTCAACCAATTGAGTGACGACTCGATTCACGATTTGCACAAAACGTTTGTTTTTAAACACATTTTTACGAATAAATCGCGAATTATATGCAAAGAAAGGAAGAGTTCGGCAAATATTGCAATAATTGGCTATAGATTCGCATCTCAAGTGTCGAAGAATGGGCTCATTTGTGAGCCATTTGTTTGGCAGTAACCCAAACATCAAAACGATTAGCCATTTGTTCAACTCATACCCGACGGGCTATATCTCGGAGCCGACGAAGCAGATAGTGTCGGCACTTCTGGTCGAACTCAACAACAACTACTCGAACGACGCGAATCACATTAATTGGAATTACATTCAATCGACTTATCTCTCACTCATCCCAAAGGTTTGCATTGAATTGAAGCCAATGTTTGGTTTAGTTCTCACTTCCGATCCATTCGTTTGCACTAAAGGGAGAGAACCTGTTGTTAGTGAACGACTGCAACGGATATAACATTCTTCAGCGCGCAGTGAGTCTGAAGAGCGTCGAACTGACCAAATGGTTGTTGAGCTACGGGTGTGACTGCAATCGCGGCACTTGTAGTCTTCCGCTGCACATCGCGACACTCAACGGCCCGATAGAGATCGTCGAACTTCTGGTCAAATACGGCGCTCGAGTGGACTGCGAGGCGCGGATGTGCTATCCGGGGCCGCACTCACAGAACTGCGAGTTGGGCCGCAGGTCCGGCCTCTTGTGGAACACATCGGCGCAACACAACGCGACTATCGATCGGCTGCAGTCGGCCGACTACTACGCCATCGACGGCGACCAGGCCTCGATCCTCGAGTTCGTGATGGCGCGCTCGGAGGACAATTGGCTGCCCTGGCAGTGCCAGAAGAAGCCTCTCCTGCACTCGGCCTTCGAGAGGGGGGCCTGGAATTGCGTCAATTACCTGATCGCCGAACGGCCCGATGAGATCAACCAGTTATACGACGAGTACTTCCCTATACATCAGGCAGTCCTACAACACATCCGATTCCTCGAACTCCTAATACAGGTTTGCATTCAAGCGATTGGTTTTGAGTCGAAACTGAACTCTCGTTTCAATTGCCGACCGATTAGTGTAACGCAGATCTGACGCAACGCACGTCAACACAACAGCTGACTGTCCTTCACGTTCTGCTCCTTTTGGGCAAAAAGTCGTCGAACGACACATTGGCTACTCTTAAGCTGCTGTTCGAACACGGGTGCAAACAACTGGTCAACGAACCCGACAGTCTCGGCAACACTCCATTGCACGCACTTATTGTTAGGTATTCTTTAGAGGAGTCGAAATACAACGGCCCGACAGCCAACGGCGCCGAACCCGCCATTCGGTGGACCACTTGGGATATGTTGCACAGTTAGTATCCGAGCGAATGTCTAATTGTCTGTAAACTAACGGTCTGTTCGTCGTCTCCGTTGGGATAGTCTTCCGCTTTATTCTCCAACAGGGAGTCATCCAAAGCATTAACCGGAAGGGCAATAGTGCGCTCTGTTGTGTCTTACGGCACGTCAAGGACTGGGACTTCCGGTTTGAGTTGCTGTATATGCTGCTACAACACGGCGCTGACGCCAACTGCGTCGGCCGCGACGGTTCGGTGCCACTGATCCTGTGCTTCACGCCTCTGCTGAACAAAGGCCTTCTGCACCTGTTGTCGCACTCGAAGAAGGTGTCGTACCTGAACTGCGTCCGCATTTTGTGCAAATACGGCGCAAACCCCAACTGCTCGTACTATCGCAACACATTGACGCCACTCCACGTCCTAGTCTTCAGTGCCAGTGAATACATGTCACTCACGAACGTCGACAAACCGAGTGCTTTCGCATTCATACGCCAAGTGCTGACTGTGCTCTTACAGCACAAACTCGACCCAAACGTCGACTTCTCTCAACGCAATCAACACATTCTGTTAGCACTACTCGATTTGGTGCAAAACGCGCGAACGCCGCAGGACTTGGACTACGTCTACGACCTCTCCCTCACACTTATGAAGTTCGGCGCCAATCCCGACGTCAAGTGCTCGACCGAACCGACGATCTGTCACTCGCATAGTTCGGTGTTCCTCAAGAAGTCTTCGGATCACGTAATCCATTGCAAACATTGATTGCATTTTTATATCATTTAACCACAAATTGTCTCTTTATTTGCGAACTTCAGGTCATCTTCTATTACATCCATTATCTGCTGCGCAAAGAGGAACTGCTGATCGACGACGACTCGAACGAACAGCACTTCATGAAACTGATTCTACTCTACGAGCGGGCGATGACTCACAACGAGCTCTACTCGTGTTTACAACAACTCAATCGCGAACTACTCGTCGGTTCGATTCGACCGAATTCGCAGCAATTGGTCGCTCAGTTGGCGACTCTCGCCTCGAATCCCCGATCGCTGAAGAGTATCGCCCGAAACGCCATTTACATAGCGATGGGAAGACAATTGGCGCAGAATATCAATAAACTACTGCTTCCGCCTTCAGTCAAACAATACGTTTTAGAGTTTTTACCTTAAATTTGGTCTTCGTTTGGGACCAGACCTCCGAACCCACTCTCGACTAAACTTTTATAAATCGCGACTCAGTCTGACTGCAAAGTTCGATGTATGGGTGCGCGACATAGAGTATAGCCGTTGTGTGCGTATAATCAATCGAATCGGTGACAAACCCCGAGTGCAATGCCGTCGCTATGAAATGAGATGCACCGAACTGTGCAATCAGTGCTAAACTTTAATTTTGTAAATAATGATAACTTTTAACAATTGATTTTAATTGTATAAAATTCTATTAATAAATTGTATTAATAATTAAGATATAATAAAAATACTGCAGAAAATAGATTTCCGATCCGTACGCCTCGTTCTGAAGCAGTGGTTAGATTAGAGCTTAAGAGCGGCCCTCAGGAGTGTCTTCACGTCTGACTTATCTATTCGTTCCTCTGTTTCGTCTTTCGCTGCAATTAATCGAAAGCAGAAAATGAGTCAAACGTTTCGATTCCTAATCTCATCGGAAAATGCGGTCAACCCTTACCCATATCAGAGGCGGATATCTCTCGTCCGAGTTTGAGCTTCTCTTCGCAGATCTTAAGCATCCCTTCCTCGACACTACTCTGACTGATAAGTCTGTAGACAATCACTTCTTTGGTCTGTCCGATGCGGTGACACCTGTCCTCCGCCTGTTTGTCGTTGTAGGGGTTGAAGTCGATGTCGTGTATAATGACGACACTGGCAGCGGTCAGATTGATGCCGAGACCGCCCGCGCGGGTCGACAGCAGAAACACAAACAGTTCCGGATCGGAGTTGTATTGGTCGATGAGGTCGAGTCGGTCGCCCACTCTGGTCGAGCCGTCGAGTCTTAAGTACTTATATAATCGCAAATTCATGTACTCTTCGATGATGTCTAACATCATTGTGAACTGACTGAAGAGGAGGACGCGTTTGCCTTCGAGTCGGTACTTCGCCAGCAAAGAGTCCAGTTCTTGGAATTTACCCGAATCGAGGATCAGCTCGTCGTCCAACCTGAAGCCGGCGACGGACTGGTACTTCTTGCACAGGCAGTGCAGTTCGAAGTCGTGCATCACTTGCATGTCTTCGAAAATGAGCTGCGGGTCAGCCAACCGGTGCGTCTCCTCCCGGAGCATCAGTTTCGACATTTGCCTCAATTTGTTGTCGTCATAGATGCGCCGAACGAGAAGCGGATGATTGGCCACTTTGCGCAGATTCATTAGCATACCGTTCCCTCTCTGGTACTTCTCTTCCGGTTCGCTGTCTTCGAACGTAATCTTCTTATACTTGATCTCTCGGGTGTAGTCTTCGATCAATTCCATGTACTTCTGCTCCTGGATGTCACTCATGGGACAGACGCAGATGTGATCTATTTTGAGCGGCAGTTCCTGAAGTACTTCACTCTTAAGTCTTCGTAAGACAAATGGTTTCATAATCTTCTTCGCCTGTAATATGCGGTCATTTATGTACGAAATCCGATGAATCGACTCTTTGTTGTTGTAAGAGAAGAGCGCTTTTATGTGATCTATCTTTCCTCTGAACAGATGCGGTAATGTGAAGATCAGGAGTGACATCAGTTCCAGTAGATTGTTCTGTAGAGGAGTTCCCGTCAAAAGCAGTCGATGTTTGGCCTGATTTTCAACAAATCATCAAAACATTAACCCTTACTCTCGAGTAGGCAGAGCGGCAATGACTTACATTGAGGCTCATGAGCGCAGTGAACCGGGAGCTCTTCATGTTCTTGAGGAAGTGGGCCTCGTCGAAGACGGCGTAATTAAATCGACTCTTTTTAAACAAACCCCTATCGCCGGGGCTTTGGGCGATGGTATACGTGGTTACGATTACGTCGAACTTGATTTGCTTCTGCGATATCTGTTCCCTCATCAGAGCCCTGTCCTCCTGCGAGCCGTAATAGAGCAGTAACTCTATGTCCGGACACCAGGTCTGGAACTCTCGCGACCAGTTGTCGAGTGTCGACGACGGGACTGGTATATCAAAAACAATGTAAATCCAAATTCAAACACATTCTTGAGTCGACTCACCGATCACGAGGTGCGGGCCTTTGATGTTTCGAGTCTCGCGCAGGTGTGCGAAGAACGCGATCACTTGGATGGTCTTCCCTAAGCCCATCTCATCGGCCAAAATGCAATTAATGCCCTTCTTGTGCATCAGTGCCAACCAATTCAAGCCAATCATCTGGTAGTGCGAGAGCTTCATCTCGGGGTTCAACGCTTTCGGCTGATCCACACCTCGGAGGCGCTCAACCATTTCGTTCAACTCATTCGAAATGTCTTCGCATGAGTTCATGAGTCGGTCGACGACTCCGCGGGCTTTGAGTACTTCGAGACAGTTGTCCAATATATCTGTATTCAGATTCGAAGCATTGAATTTGAAGTAAACGTCTCTCCAGTCGAGGAATGGCCGCAGACTAGTGATGACATCGATCTTCTTCTGACTCACGCCCGGAATGATCTGAAGTTCGAATGGATTCGAGTTCTGCAGAAATTCGGCCACTTTTTCCTTAACCTCTTGTGTCTTAAAGAACGGTTGTTTCGAACTCTTCTCTCGGAACCCTCGGGCGGAGTCCGAGTCGTCGTCGTCTTCATCGCTGCCGGAGTCACAGACGACGCGCTCGTCGTCGCGGTTGTAGTCTTCGCCGCCGCTGTCGCCGCCGCTATCGTCGCTAATGTCTATATATTTGGATTTTTTTAATTTCGAGAACTTATTCCTATTGTTCTTAATTGAGTTGAAACTATGCGCCGAAGACGTGGCCATCAGTTCGTCTTCGGGAGTGGAACTGGAGTTTTGGTTTGGTTTCCATTTGCGATAATAGTCTAAACTTTTCATTTTCTCGCTATTCGTACAGATCTTCGGCCCATTGGCGCCGACTGTCGCCGAAGTGACGCCATTCGTGCCGTTCGTCTTGGGCTGAGCGTCGGCGCAGTCGTCCGGACCGGTCGGGTCGTTGAGATTCCCTATTTTGATGGACGCGTTGAAGACACTCCACTCGCACTCTATGAGCGCGTCTTGTATTTCGCAGATATCCACTTCGGGGAAGAGGTTCTGCAGTTCTTTGATACTCGTTTCGCACATGTCTTCGAAGGCCATGCGCGCCATGTCGTCGCTCTTCTGGTGCGATGTCTTCAGGTGTTTCACGTCGTCCTCGTCGTCACTCACGTTAAACACCCGCTTCTTATTGGGCGCACAGACGGGAGAGTCGGTTAAGTCGACCGTCAATTGGTTGCGCTTTCGCACGATTTCCGGCGATTCGCCGATTTCGACAACTCTGACCACTTCGGGCTTCACTTCGGGCTTCGATTCGGTCTTCACTTCGGCTTTCGATTCGGTCTTCACTTCGCACTTCAATTCAGGCATAGCTTTCGCCTTCGCGTTGACGTCACTCGTGTCGATGATCTGAATCTCGTCGTCGCTGTCGCCGATCGGCAATCTCTTGAAGTACTTCGAAGTCATATCGACTGCCAATCGAAACAATCGATTCAATCGAATATTATATTAATAACCAATCGATTCGATGTCTAAACGAATGGCGATTTAGTCGACGAATAGATTGCAAACGAATCGAGACTTCGATTGCATTTCATTCACTGTTTTCGTAGTTATTGTTACGTTTCGTCACAAAACGCGCTATTCGTTTGAATTGAACGAAAAGCGCGATTTCTAAAGTTAAGTCTCAGCTCTTTTGCGATTTTGGAAATAAACATGCTTAAAATTCATATTTTCTACTATAAGTTAATATTTATTTTATAAATAAATCTAAATTAATTTAATTATTAAATTTATAAATTTGTGCATTTTATAATTTAATTAATTTTTTAGTTATTTAAATTATCATCATATCATAAATTTATAATAGTACATTATAAACTAAACATGAACATATAAGCTTTTATAGGCCCTTTGGGATTGTCGAAATCGGATCCTGATCATAAGCTAATTCAATAAAAATGTTCTCACAGTGACACCTGAGTCATACAAT
>JAQIXC010002620.1:0-10501 GCA_034697605.1 Metabelba pulverosa
TTGGTATACGTAATGTTTGGAACCATATCTTTAATTTGGCATGCAATTAAACACAAGATTCAATATAACAGTTGGCCCCGTCGACCTGTTAGGTAGGTTCGCTAAAATCAAGAATTTTGTTATTTACAAACATTGTTATTTATATATGTAATAAATTTTGTAATTTTTGTATAACTACCAAACATAATGTGATTAGTTAAATAAATCTAATTTTTAAAATGGATAATTATAAAATACAAAGCTTACAACTTGAATCTATGTTAACTTGACAAACTGTAAATGTGCAAAATTATTACTTTGAATTATCTATACATATTTAAATGTATATAATTGGGTTTAATTAATTTAATTACAGATTTAATAAAACATTTAGAGCAAAGATTTTTTAATATTATAACATTGCAAATATAATAATTTAATTAAAATTTTAAAACGTAAAAACTAATAAACTATTAAGCACAAAGTATTTGTTAAATGTAAATATAACTACACATATAATATTTTAAAATATATAAACAAATAGAGTATATAATATATTAATAATAAAAATTGTTGTAAATTAATTGAATCAAATTAAAACAAAAAAAACTATTAAACGCAATAATTTTATTAAATGAAAAAAAGTTTTGAAGCAAAATATTAAATATTAAATATATTTTAAACAGATATACTATTAAATATTGGGGATAACATTTTTACAATACTTTACATACCGTACATACTATACATACCCATAACATACCCGGTACACATACAGTATATATTGAGTAGAGGTCCAAAACCGGCCGGCCGGATCGGGCCGCTTTGCCTGAAAACCCGGGCCGGGCCGGGCCGCCAAATGTCGGCCCGATTTGGACCTCTAATATTGAGTATTAAAACAAATATTATAGTTTTCATTTAAAACATATATTTATCTAGATATAGTAACATTTATAAACCATAATGGATTATTTATTTAAAAAACTAAAATTCAATTTTGAATAAATAAAACTACTATTATTTTGTTATTAATAATCCCAAAACATACCTGGTACATACCTTACATACAGTACATACCCAGTACATACACATACACTATATATTAAGTATTTAAGTTGTTTTTTTTATTAAAGATATAATTTTATTTTTAAAAATAAATAGTTAATTATAGAATAAAAATGTTAATATATTTAAATAGGTATAAATTCTATTAAAAAACTGTAATATTTGCTTCAATACTCAATATTTGTGTGCCGGGTATGTACAGTATATACAATATGTACGGTATGTACGACATTGTAAAAAAGTTATCTCAGAAAAATTGCAGTACAGATTTAAATGAAAGCATTAAAAATTAAAATTGCAGCAATAATTTATTTAAAATATGAAAATACACATGTGTAAAATATTAATAGCCTTAATTACATTAATTATAACCTAATTACATTAACACATAGCCTAAAATATTAATTACACTGCACTTACTGTATATGCCCTAAATTAGATAAAATAACAACTGATTGATTTCAATGTGAATATATTTGTTTAAATAAGAAAACAGTAGTATAATTTTATATAAAAATTATAATTAATCTATTTAAATATATTTACCAAAATAATCTAAATATCTATGCTAAATTTATAAATCTTCATGAGATGCTTAAATTTCTAATAATAAAATTACTATAAATATCTAAAATAGATCTTCATATAATAACAGTTATTATTTACATTTTCATATTAATTAATAAATATATACTCAATATAACATCACCTATGCACACAATTTATACATGGTGATTAGCAATTATTGATATATTATATTATTACTAATCAATAATAAAAATTATAAAGCAATTTAAATTTTATTTAGATGTATTTTTTCTCACCTGTTATGCATATACAGTAAAAAGTATATAAAAACGACCACTTTTACATTAATAAAGTGTTTAAATAAATAAAACAAATTAATTTGAGTATAATTTCAAACTAAAATTTAAACAAACTAAACATGATTGTCAAAACCATGTTAGTTGCTTTTTTAATCGTATCGATAGTCAACGCAAGCATATCATACGATTTGTCGAATGAAAACTACAGTGAAGTCCGGAATTCGCGAAACTTGAGCGGAAAAGTCGTTTTGGTCACCGGCTCGTCGTCGGGCATCGGCGCCGGTATTATTAAGTTATTCTCGGCATTGGGCGCACACGTAGTCGTCACCGGACGGAATGCCGAAGAGATAAAAAATGTTTCGCTTGAAGTGCAGGCACTGTCGCCGTTGAAACTAAAGGTCTGTCCACTTGATAATTATATAGTTTATTTATTGAATTTTATAATACGGTATTTGCTTATATAATGCACGTAGAAATTATATTTAAAATATTTTAATAGTTTATAAAATAGTAAAGTAACTATTAATTAATTACATATGTTTATTTACTCGTTGCCTTACTTAACTGTGGCCGCGCGTATAGTTATATGTTTTAAATAATTAGAAATTTTAATTAAATTCATTTACTTGTGTAAAATAATTACAATCTATAAATAGATTTTTTTTTAAATAATATATGGTAAAATTATTTATATTAGCCATTAGAAGTGGTGGCGGATGTGACGAAAAGCGAGGACTTGACGCGACTGTTGACCGAAACGATCGCAACATTCGGTAAATTAGATGTTTTGGTCAATAACGCCGGCATTGCTGAAGCAGTCGGTATTAAAGACCCGGAATATATGCCGGCATTCGATAAGGTTATTGCAACTGATTTGCGACCGTATGTGGAGTTAAGTCATCTGTCGGTTCCGTATTTGGAGGCAACCAATGGTTCCATTATTAGTATATCGAGTATTGCATCACTGGATCCGGTAAATAAATTCATATTAATTATACACTAATATATTTATAATTTTACATACTATTTGTTTTACATAGATGCTGAACTCATCCGCGTATTGCATAGCGAAAGCAGCGATAGATATGATGACTGAAGTATTGGCTCTCGAGTTAGGACCCAATGTTAGGGTCAATACTATTAGGTAATGCAAACTACAATTAATAGAAATTTTTACATTTTATTATATATTATACTATCAAGTAATTTAAGATTAAACAAATACCGTTTTTATTTACTATCAATATTTTTAGAATAAAGCAGTATAATTATATTAATTTAACATTAGCGCTTGATAAACTATTAAGCAATTATTATATAAAATGATATAAGTATTATGCATAACTATTTACTGGTTAAAATATAAAAATCTAATAATATAGCATAATACTTACTTTAACTTAATATTAGAGTTTGATTAATTATTAGTCAGTTGCCATTGTTTTAAAATTATAAAAATGACAGTTTTCGTAAACATGTAAAATTAGTCAAATTGTTATATAATTTTACAGTATACTTTTATACTATTCATATTACAGCCCTGGTTTGATACTAACGAATATACAGAAGGGAATGCCACCGATAGAGAAGAAGATAATGGAAGCGATGGTTAGCATAACGCCACTCAAACGCATTGGTCAGCCGATAGACATCGCGAAAGGCGTAGTGTTTTTGGCCTCAACTGACGCCTCATTCATAACCGGCGCTAATCTCGTCGTCGACGGCGGAATCGTCTATACGATGGGCGCAATGAATGCATTAATGCATTAATTTGTTCGCATAATAAAATTGCATGTTATTAAAAACTAATACAAAATAATTTGTGGCATGAGAAAATATAAATAAAATATTTGAGAATAAAACTCACACAGTTATTTTATTATAAATTAAGATAGAACGCTTAATATATTATTAAAATAGTTTTTAGATTTCATATGGCCAGCATAAATTAAACAGTATAATGCGTTTCATTTTATAACCATTATTTAAAGAGTGTTTTAAATACACAACTTTGTTTTATAAATATATTAAATAATTACAGTTTATGCAGTTCTCATATACTTGTTAATTTAATTTAAAATAATATATAAATTAAATAAATTAAAAGAGCATCTTCATGCTTACAAAAAATAATAATAATAACTTATAATAATTAAAAATTTAAAAATAATTATTTTAAAGTTTAATATTACAAAATTATATTTTAATATCTAGTTGTGCGGTGTAGAAATTTATGTTGTGTAGAATTATATAATAATACATAAAATAATTACTTCACAAAAGGTGTGCCATATTTTTAATTATAAGAAAATATACTACTATAGAAATTATTAAGGTAAAAATTTACAGTGTATAGTTTATCTATTAAACATTCTTTGTCGTATTTACATATAAATTTTAAGTATTGATTTTTTCGATAAATTTAAAGAGTAGTAAATCAATGTAACATTTATTTACCATGCAACAATGAAAATAAAATAAAATTGATCTAGTAGAGTTTATTTTAAAAATTAAGTGTTTCTTATAATTCCAAAATAATTACAATACATATTTAAATTAAAGTGTTAAAAATAAAAACTGCAGCATTACAATTTATATCAAATGTGAAAATATACATATGTAAAAAAATATAAGTAGCCTGTAATTAGTAATCAATAAATATATGGTTTAAATAATTGTCTTTAATATCACGTACATTGTACTTAAATGCACTAAATTATTTTTAAAAAATTTCGATGTGAAATAACTTAGCATTACATATTGATAATTCTAATTTATTAGCATGCTTTGGTACATTATTTAAAATCTGTACCGAAATTGTATAAACTATTAACGTGAGAAAAATAACACATTTAGAGTTTGTATATAAACATTCTAATTTGCGTTATTACAGAATTAAATAATTTAAAAATAACCACTTTTAATTTAGAATATTAAACATATTGTAAAATGAAAATCAAAATAAGTTTCGTATTAGTATTAATCGCTTCGATAATCAACGCAAACACATCATACGATTTGTCAAATGACGACTACTCGGAAGTCAGGAATTCGCGTAACTTTACGGGAAAAGTCGTTTTGGTCACCGGCTCGTCGTCGGGTATCGGCGCCGGTATTGTCAAACTGTTCTCCGCATTGGGCGCACACGTAGTCATCACCGGCAGGAAAGCTGAAGAAATACATAACGTTTCGCTCGAAGTACAGGCGCTATCGCCGTATAAACTCAAAGTAAATATAAATTAATTTAATTAAATTAAGTCTATTAACTAGCTTAATTTAATTAATATAAATTCTTAGTGTTTAGTTATTTATATATTATATTTAAATTAGTCTTTTGTAGCATTAATGAAATATACACATAATATATTACGTATCATTAAACTGGGTAATTATAAAGCCGATTCAGTATAATCTCTTCAACTTGTAATCTGGTTGATATCAGTCTTATTCTTTTTTTTTTTTTTTTTTTTTTTTTGCTAAATTAATTTTTAATTTAAACATTATTAATTTATTTCAGATTATTTAAACCATAGTAAATTATTCACATTATAAAACAATTAATTTTATAGTCTTTCCACAATTTATAACCTTGTTAGTGTAGTGGTTATTATGTGGCCTAATGTGAAGTAATGATTTATATCTTAATAGTCTTACATTTAAATTATTTTTAAGTATAATTAATTAATTTTTATTACAGCTGTAACAAAAACATAATAATTATTATATATATATAAATATATGATAATTAAAAACCGTAATATAATTAATAAATAATATTATACTATTTAAATTAACTATATATTTTTTCTTCTGGTCATCAGCAAAATGATAGACATTTTTTTTACAAAACAATATATACCGCAGATTAGTAAATAATAAATAATCGTAATACGCTTTAATTTTTACATTGATAATTTTGCATTATATATTCTGTTAATATATATTTATAAGTATTCAGCAAAAATAGACTGACATTTATTTCTTATTGATATTTAAATATTTCGGGTACTGGGTTCGGATATTTTCCATAATTGACTCTTGAGATCACAATCTGTTAAAAATATCTCTCATATAAATAAGTAGTTTGACAAGTTTTCTATTTTTGCAATAAAGCTTAACACATTTGAACCTTTACACTGTGCATTGTTGTTGACACTCTAATGTTATAGTTTTTAGCAGTGTTAAAGATATTAAGTTTAACTTCACAAAAACATAGAAAACTTGTCAAACTACTTATTTACATGAGAGATATTTTAAACAAATTGTGATATCAAAAGTCAATTATGGAAAACATCCGAATTATTAATTATACATTTTAAAAATTTCGAACAGCCTTTAGAAGTTGTGGCGGATGTGACGAATAGTACGGATTTGTCGCGACTGATGACCGAAACGATCGCAACATTCGGTAAATTAGATGTTTTGGTCAATAATGCCGGTATGGGTATAGCGGTAAACATATCGGACCCGAAATATATGCCGGCATTCGATACCGTAATCGCAACCAATTTGAGAGCATATGTGGAGTTAAGTCATCTGTCGGTTCCGTATTTGGAGGCAACCAATGGTTCCATTATTAGTATATCGAGTGTTTCATCTGTTGATCCGGTAATTAAATATTTTTTATTTATAAAAAAAAATTAATACATGTAAATTATATTACAATAACAAGATAAAATTATTTAATTATTTTGTACCTGTACATATTAGTTGTCAAACACATCCCCGTATTGTATGTCGAAAGCGGCGATAGATATGATGACTAAAGTATTGGCTCTCGAGTTGGGACCCAATGTTAGGGTCAATACTATTAAGTAATTATAAAAAAAATTAATTTTTGTTTTTTATTTTGCTAAGCATTAAAATATTTTGTTTTATAATAATAAAATATTTAATGTATTTTTTTTGCTATAACAGTCCCGGTGTGATAATAACAAGCAAGATATTAGAGGAATTTTCGAAAAAGATTGTTAGTATAACGCCACTCAAGAGAACGGGTGAGACGTTAGACATCGCGAAAGGCGTAGTGTTTTTGGCCTCAACTGACGCCTCATTCATAACCGGCGCTAATCTCTTCATCGACGGCGGAATTGTCTATACAATGGGCGATATTTTTAAGCAGAACTAAATTTTAGCATAATTCTTTTTGCATATATTGTGGGAAAATAATAGAGTGATTATTAAAAAGCACATGTGTGACAACGTGGATTTAGATTATAGATATGCAAAATTATATTAATTGAAAAATAATTCAACAGGTGCATTAAAAATTAATATCCGCATACCTACTAAATTATGTTTTATTGTTTAAATAAAAATATAAATAAATATATAATTTAATGTAATATTATTTGTCAAAATTATTTTTGTGTGTTTATTTATTGTAATATTATGCTAAAATAATTTATTTATGAATTTATTTTATTTTGTATTTATAAATACACGCCTTTTTACAAATAATATTATAAATAAAACATATAACTTGTTAGATATTTATGATATAATTTTAATATTGTCAACGAATTAATAATAAGAAATTTTTTCATTTATATTTTAAAAAGATAGTTTACTATTTATTTTATTAATAAAAAGATAAGTTATTTATATATAAACTTAAATAAAATAGCATATTATATGGAATTAACTATTTTTTAATGTACAAATAAATTACAATAATTTTTAAATTCTACACTTAATAAAATAACAAAATTATCACAATAGATTTTTGATTGTAATTAGAAATAATATTTCAAAATAGCAGGCTGATAAAAACCAGAATACACTATAAAAATATCAGTGTACTGTTTATCAGTACATCGTGATCAATAATTAATGAGTACAGCATTTTAACCACACAGCAATATAGGTTTTGATATATTTTATCAGGATAATTAATTACATAATGTAGTATATAAACTAATTTTATACACCAATAAATTAGAAATGTTAGTTAATATCATATAATATTTCTAAATTATAATATAATAAATTTGATTAAAATGAAAATGTTTACTCATATTATATCTCTATTTGTTGTATTCGTATCGATAGTAAACGCAAACATATCATACAATTTGCATAATGAAGACTACAGTGAAGTCAGGAATTCGCGAAACTTTACGGGAAAAGTCGTTTTGGTCACCGGCTCGTCGTCGGGCATCGGCGCCGAAATCGTGCGCACATTCTCCGCATTGGGCGCACACGTAGTTGTCACCGGCAGGAATGCCGAACAAATAAAAAACGTTTCGCTTGAAGTACAGGCGCTGTCGCCGTATAAACTACAGGTAAATAGAAATTAAATTTGAATAATATATTTTACCTTTTATATTTATTTCATAATAATTTAACTATAGAAATTAATTACAACTGTAAACTGTACATAGTTAAACTATAAAACAACTTTAGATTAATATAATTTTTTACATTTGCATTTTTTTATTGGACTATACATTGTGCATATTAAATTGTATGCTTACTAATTGTAATACCGATTCTTGATAGCAATCAGTTGTAAACTGTAAAAATCTTTGTGTTTAGATTTTTTTATGTGTTGCTATTTTATTATTGTATGTTAATTGGTACAGTTAGACACACATTTATAATAACTATTACTATTTTAATTATGTCAAGTTATTTTATATTAAATAAAATATTACCTTAATTAAACTTTTTTGTATTAAGTGTTTTATTTTAATATAATTTTGTAATATTTAGTTATTTTTTCTTAAATCTAATAATTATTCAAGATGTTAAACATGATTATTTATTTAAAAAGCCGTTACAAGTTATAGCGGATGTGACGAAAAGCGAAGATTTATCGCGACTGTTGACCGAAACGATCGCAACATTCGGTAAATTAGATGTTTTGGTCAATAACGCCGGTATTCGTTCGACGATCAACATTACGGACCCGAAGTATATGTCGGCCTTCGATGCGGTGATTGCAACGAATTTGCGACCGTATGTGGAGTTAAGTCATCTGTCGGTTCCGTATTTGGAGGCAACCAATGGTACTATTATTAGTATGTCTGGCATCTCATCTGTTGAACCGGTAACTAAAATTACATAGTTAAATAGTTATTAATTAGTTAAATAAGGAATTAATTTTAATTTTTACATGCTACATAAAGTTGCCAAATTCATCCCCGATATCAATGGCAAAAGCGGCCGTAGATATGATGACTAAAGTATTGGCTCTCGAGTTGGGACCTAATGTTCGCGTCAATGCAATCAAGTAATTAAACAATAAATTTATTTTTATTTATTCATAAATATTTTAATATTAATAATATAATTATATAATTATTTATAGTAATTATTTTAGTAAATATACTGTATATGTTTTAGTATTATATTAATATTTTTTAAATATTTAATCAATATTTATTAAATTATTTATACCTATTATTAATTTATTGTATATGATCTTAGTAAAAGACATCATATTTATTGCAGTAATTTAATAAACATTGTATCATTATAATTTTTTATAAAACAGCCCGGGGGTGATAATAACAGGCATAGATAAAACAATGTCACCAATAGTATGGAAGAAACTGATTGAAGAGATGAGCTATGTTACGCCACTCAAGAGAGTCGGTGAGCCGATAGACATCGCGAAAGGCGTAGTGTTTTTGGCCTCAACTGACGCCTCATTCATAACCGGCGCTAATCTCTTCATCGATGGCGGACTCGTCTATACGATGGGAGCTTATAGTGGCTTATTCTAATTTATGCGTGATAAAACTAAATTTGTTCATTTATTAACATTAAAAATAAAATCATATTTTTACGTATTAAACATATCTATTTTCTTGCTTTAATTACATTGTTTTAAAAAATAAAACATTTATTCATAAAAATATATGAATAAATGTCTAAAATGCAAGTGTACTAAAATTATTATAACAATAAAATATTCACATGCAAATTTTTAAATTTATATTATTACTTATTTTAGCAATGTCCGATTTATTCATATTTAATTTAAAGATTTTAAATGTTAGCGTAATTTAATAAAGTATACTTAACTATAAAAATTAATAAAATTATAAAGTATACCATAATAATTAATAAAGTATAAGCTAGGCAGGCGATGAATTTAGTTATTAAATAATAATGTACAATTTTAGATCTAAAACTGTACAATAGTAATTACAGCAGTTATGCAGTGTATATTTATCTGAAAAAGCCAGTAATATTGGCTATCAATGAAAAACAAAAGCTTATATACCAACTCATTCTAAGCGAGTAGTAAAACGAAAATTACTTCTGTGTAATTTGATTGCGTCCTACATTATTTGAGTGACTTATAGGTTCCAAAGCTTCCATAGGTAATTCCATTCATTGATAGATATTTTTTAAAATTCTATCTATCTATTAATTTTAATTATTTTATTATCAATTAATTACATAATATCATTAATGCATATATATTAAATTGCAATTATAATTCGTATTGAATTCGTAACTCGTAGAGCTGAGCAAAAAGACCTCAGGTCTTAGGACCTGGACCCGGACCTGAGGTCTTTGAGATCCTGGTTCAGGTCCAGATCCTCAAAGACTTGAGAGGTCCAGGCTTAGGTCTTAACCAAGAGGTCCAGGTCCAGACTCAGGTCTTAAAGACTTAG
>JAQIXC010002621.1:0-10500 GCA_034697605.1 Metabelba pulverosa
CCATTTGCTTCAACATTGCAGGCATTTAGGCAGTGGTCATACTCTCTCTCTCTCTCTCTCTCTCTCTCTCTCTCTCTCTCTCTCTCTCTCTTCCAGCCCTCCCTCCCCGGCATTGCGTGCAAACAAACTTAAAATTGAGTGAAAATAGTGAATTAATACATTTTTGATTGAAACTGTAACTGCAAAGAGAGAAACGTTGGCGAAAAAGCATCTTGGTAGAGAGTGGTATGTCGTTGGTTCAATGCAATACTAGCGTACACTTTAATTAGCATCTATTAGCCATCTATTCAGCTAAATAATGAGGATGGATGAGCTCTAAATGCTGAGCTAATGGCTGCCAAACTTGACCACCTTTTCTATCATGCTATTCGTGCCGCACAGGTAGGTATGAGTCAGGTTAGGCTCTAAGGCATTAATGATATTGTTTTAACTGAACGCTCAGCGAATGCACACAAATTTCAACGACTATGAAATCCGAAGTGAATGGAGTTCTTATTTTTGCCAATTATTAAATCCTATTTGAAAATACTGTGTAATCACAGCTCATATACTATACGTATATCATATTAGCATGGTAGAATGGTAGAAAAAAATCCGAAACATAGTAAGCGAAACAATTATTTCGCTTTTGCACAGTACGGTCACATTAATTTTCATTTTGCTAGCATTAAAATAGCAAAGAATAAATTAATGATTTATATGATCAACAATTTTGTTTTGTTTTAATGCCTAAACAAACCATTATTTTTGTTTTTGTTTGCATTTATTTTTCTGCTTTTATTCTATCAATTGTTTAAATGAATTCTTTTCGTTTGCATCTTATCTCTGAAATGACTGCTTAACTGCTTTATACAGTATATCAAAGTATATACTGTATATAAAATCATAATTTTTTTGTTCGTATAATTGGTCTCATTATTAGATATAAAGACATCTTCATTAGAGATGGTATGTTGTGAGTGCCTGTGCCCTGTGCTGATGAACAGTATTCGGCTCCGGCAGATATGCGGGTGTGTGTGAGTGCTCGGGTACGTATGTGTGCGGTGTGTACGCGAAGAGCGCATACATCTGTATTTAAAGTTGATTTTTTGATTGCCAGTGCTCTGTATCAATAAGATCACGATTCGAGAGCAATGTTTGCACAGGCGGGTCGGGCGGGTCGGGCAGGTCGGGCAGGTGACCGTGCAATTAGCGCAGACCATAACTCGAACAATATATTCGGTGCATAAATGTATAGAATGCGAGCAAATCGTTGGGCGGGTATGACATCCACTGCACCGAACGATGAGCCGAACGATGAGCCGAACGATGAGCGCATAAAAAGCGATGCATTTCTGCTTCGAAAGGCAATAAAATTCGTAACAAAATTACGATTTGAGCGCACATTACGTGCTTTAAATCCATTTGTCTGACCAAAACACCAAAACAATTATATAATTTGCGCTCAAATTGAGAGCTGAACTCCAAAATAAGACATTTTCATCGAAAAACATTCCTCTCATCGCTTCACACAACTCGAAAGGCAAATACACTGTATATTACGTACAGTATATACCGATACACAGTATATCTCTCACTCGCGATGCCATTCTCTGCAGTGACTGAACATAACATTAAATATACTATTTTTCCATATGATATGAATTGAATAATAATCGCATCATTACATCAAACGGACTATAAATCAAATGCGAGAATAAATTCCGCAAAAAAATACTTCCAAAAGCTTAATCACATCGAGAATATACGGTATATATTGAAAAATCAAACATTTTATGGCAAAATATTTTTCTTGAAAATATATACATTTTTTTGTTGAGTGAATATCACATTTCAATAATCAGAGAACACATAATTCAAAACCTAAGAGAAGTAAATATCTGAATAAATAGTCGATTCCTCTTCTACTCACACCTCTCGCCAACATCTCGTTTCTGCAAAAATAAAGATTAAATTTTCGGTTTAAAAAATACACTCAATTATAGCTGAGAGGCAATAGCCGAGCGCTATGGCTAGGGCTGGCATAGGGCTCGGGTAGGCATGGGCTGAGCAGTTGCTTAAGAAGATACGGCGCCCATACGGATTGACACCGGTATATCTGTACGTACGTACGTATGTATGTGTGTGTCTGTGCGTACGGACATCGAGTCTCGTATTGCTTGTATTGTTCGAGCGATTGAATGAATCGAAAGCAATGGATATTATAATTTAAACGCATTTCTCGTGTTGTGCCAAATGCGAGGCTACGCATGACTTCTCCTCTTAAGCTGATCTCCTCTTATGTACCACTTTTTCGGTCGTCTATTCAGCGGTCGATTCCCGTCACAATGATTACAAGCGAATAAGAATGCTAACTGAGTGGCACTGGTAGAGCACCGGTAGAGCACCGGTAGAGCACAGCCCGAGTCGAACAAAGTGGAGAGCGAGCGCACGGTAGGGCACAGTTAGTATTAAGTCGACAAAACATAAACGCCAATAGAGTTTGATATGTGTCCAGTGGATGAAGAAAAGGGAATCGAAGCACTGGAGCAGTGGAGGACTGGAGGACTGGTAGGACTGGTAGTCTATAATTGTAGTGAATAACTAAAAATGCATTTCCATTCAAAGGCATTGTATTGAGTGTTTTGAGTGTTAGTATGACTTGAAAGGCATGTTTGCCTTTGCCATTGGGCTTCAATTTTGATAGAATGCAACCTCAAAGACATCATGTCGTTCCATGTCGCTCATGTCGTTCTGGTGCTATACACCCGGGTATGGATGAGAATATCTCGGCTAAAGTCTCGGGCAATCCTCTTAAGCATGTATTCGATGTATTCTCAATAGCAATATGTCGTGAGAATAGATGAGTTCTTTTTAGCCATTCTATGCATTCTATTCGTGTGATATATGTTTGTTATTGTAGCCGAGACTCACGCTGTGAGCAGCCGTATCCCTATCCCCATCCCTGTCCCGACCCCCATATCCCTATCTCCTATCCCTTACACTTAATCCTTCACTTCGGAGGCACTCCAATGTAAACCTATATTATTGATAACGGGGGCCAACAGGGGCTCAACGACAGGACACACACCACACACACAGACACAGCATCGGACCCACACTTCCCTTTGAGAGCAAAGTTTGTTTAAAATTTTTTCCAAACCTTTATTCCAAATATTGTTTATAAACTCTTTGCTTACAAACGCGAGCCCATCCATCACTGCCCCCACAACCCACTACCACACCACCACTACACCACCACTGGTGCTTCGCGTACACGCGGATCATATTTACTGCATGATAAATTGGACTTATCAGTTCGGAATTTAATTTAATTATGAATGCTAGCGAAAAAATATTAAAAATTAGAAATGTACTCCAGATTTCCAATATAGTGCAATATTTTTGCTCAAATTTTTATCAAATTTCTCAAGATTCCTTAAATTGAGTTCAAACGCAAAAATTCTTCTTTTTATAACTGAAAGATAGAATTTTTTTGAGACAAATCTAGTTCTATATTATCGCCGATAAGGTCTTGAATTTCCGGACAATATTTCGACACTTATTCAACACAAATGAGATTTGAGACGAAAAACATATATAAATATAAAAAGTATTGAATTTTCAGTTCTCATTCATTCAGAAACGAAAACTTCACACAAAAACGAAAATTTCGGCCAAAATAACGAGTCGTTTAGATATTGAAGTGCAGTGTCTGTGCGTCTGTACGTCTGTGTGCGTCTGTTCGGGCGCTTAATGGCCGGCAATCGCATTGATGAATGGTTTGGAGGCAATAGAGGCGCAAATCCTCGTTATATTCGCTACGAATTCGCGGGTTTTATAGCGAAATATATCGAAAAACGCGCTTTCGATTCACAACAAGAGTTAGAGAGGCTTTGCATCTATAGGTGATCCCGGAGTCTGATAAAGTTGACGACCATCTGCTTGTGCTCTCTCGCGCTCTCTCGCATTGATGGCGTGGCAGCGCCGGAGCAGCGAGCGAGCACCAGCAGCACCAGCACCAGCACATGCAGATCTGCACGTTCTCCACAATTGGGCGACACAATTGCGAACTGTTCGCTGCCGGAGCCTCTCGGCCGTAGACGCCGTACAAACCATTTATATATTGATTCGGAACAATGGGAATGGCGTTTGGGACTGGAGTTGGGAATGGAGTTGGAGTGAGAGTCGCACTCAATCTCTGATATCGATCTTTTTGCTCCGATATGCAAAAAAGAGACCCATTTCTCAATGCACTCATTGCCAAATATGTCCATTACTGGCCCTCCGGCTCTCGACGAGCCAACCAGCGCCGGCCCACTCGATCGCAGGCAAACAGACCCACCAAACCCACCAAATCAATGCGCACCCGAAGCACCGGCAGATCTGCCAAATCCGAGAGAGCGTACGCACCGGCCTATCGACTGATTGGCATCTAAGGGCTGAAAACTTTTTTCGCACAACATATCGCAGATCTATAGTACTGTTCACTTTGTAATGATGAGTGCATTACAACTGATCTTTCTATCCTATCGTTCGATAATCGCAATCCGCAACAACTGGACAGACTAGCATGCACAAATATACAAATGCTCGATAAGAAACGCGAACAGAATCCGAGAAGAAATCAGAAATACTTTGCACTGAAATTACGTATAATTTTTTGTTTGTAATCTGAGTAGCGATTCATGAAAAGCAGTGAACACTCCATAACATTAGTCTAATAGTGAAGTCAATTCATGAGTTGTCAGTGAAAAATGAGTGAAATTACTCACAAAATGTGAATATAACTAACAATACAATTACACACCGATTGCGCGAATGGGACTGTGCAATTTTACAAATTGTGGTCTCATCTCGCTTTACAGGTCATGATCCGAATTGTAGACATCAATTAAGTTATCGTATGCCCAGCGCTTTCCTTCTGCCCACTCTCTCCCAGCCCTCTCTCCATCGGTTATACATTCGGCCGAACATGACATGAAATCCAATCCGTATGTCATGTCTCGGAGGGAAAGGGATGAAGGGATGGCGTAATAGTTGAGTGCAAAGAAGTACCGCTAACTCGCGAGGGAATAGCCAGACCTCGGTTTGCCATCGGATTCTACATTTGATCCGCGCGCCCACCGCTCGGCAGACGCTCTGCCGGCGCCGCTTCTGGAGCCGGGAGTCGTGTTTCCCGAATATTACTCATTCTCGCAGTTAATTGACGTAAAAATTAATCTAATTTTTTAAAATCAAAATTTGCTTTTTATAAGAGTTTATCACTAAATAAATGCTAAGCTTTTTATCAAATATTATGATCTATAGATTAAACTTTCAAAACTAGACTGTATTAAACACAAGACTAATATACAAATCAAACAACAATTGACTCGAGTTTGCAAAAGCGCATATTTGCGATTGAATTGAGCAAGGTACAAATGCAATCGCATTTTGTGAATAGAAATAATCGCATATTTCTAAATCGAATATTTTTTGTTCAAAAGTTTATCTCAAAGTTTTCGCTCGAATTCCGAACTCGAAGTTAGCGCCCGATGTCTATAATCGTGTCGACTGTGCGCTCGATGTATATACTTTAGGCGACCCGTCTGTCCATAAGTAAAACTGACATTCTATTCAAGCCCTCAAATTGTTAGCATGCCGTTTTAGCCAAACTCTTAGTTTCACTTTTATGTGTTTTTACAGTTCTGTTTCGGAAACACATTTTTTCCTCTGCTCTGAGTGTTTAGTCCCAAAACTCTCGGTTCGACTCGTCTCGCAGTGCCGGCGCTTCCCGGGTCTGGGCATTGGCTGTACGCGTCCTCTCATAGTCGTAGCGCCGCTAACGAGACGTGAGTTTCGCAAAACAGAAAATTACAGATTTGAGCCACAGATCTCTCAAATCAAATATTATTACATTTTCTCTAATATTACTCTTGTTTTCTCATTTCAATACCACAACTCATTCCCTCGACTCTCTCTCTCTCTCTCTCTCTCTCTCTCTCTCTCCGCGTTATCTCCACTATTGTAAGACATCAAAGGGAGAGATGAGAAGCGAATCGTTCGCTTATTTTATTCCTAAACATATCTCCAGTTTTTAAGTGAACTCTTATTTATTTGCCCATCACTTAAATAAATATATCTGTGCACAAACGCACAAACGTACATAACATATCAAGTACATTGCGAGGAAAAAGTTGAAAGTTCAACAAAACTTTAACACGTTCATATTCGATATTCTTGTTGCTTTTTTGTTTATGTTTCAAATAAATATATTCCCAAGCTATTTTCTTATTGCTATTTCGATATTTTTTAATACAGTATAATCTAATTTTTAATTAAAATTTATTTAATTTATTTATTTTTGGTTTTTGTTATTTTTATTGCAATTTTGTTTTCCAAATCAATAAATTAAAGAATCGGTTTAATTGGGAAAAATTAATCTAATGCTTAAATAGTGTCAATTGATTTGAAGTTAGTTCTGTCCACATTTTATTCGTTTTTAAGCCCCGAATACACCGTACAAATTGAGGTCAACTCATTTTTTGCGGTGCTTTTAAAAACTATCGATATATATATTTTCGAACCGCATGTCTGTTCACTCGGTTTTGCGGGAATTCGAAAAAATACAAACTTTTAAGCCTTGGGTCGACTTTTTCACACGATTTGCGCTAAAATTTTTATTTCAATTTTATTTTAAGTATTGCCAATAATTTATTTTTGTGCACAGAACAAATTTAGAGCCGTTTAAAAAACATATTTTCTAATCAGAAACATCACATAAAGAGCATTTAATTTAGCTTTTTATTGAAAATTGTTTACAAAGCAATTAATCATGAAAATTATGCATTGCTATGATTTCAATCAAAAGCATTTAATCCAGAAATACGGAAAAACGGCTATTGTTTAGCCTCTAATTGATTACAATATAAGAGTTATCACATAATCGGTCTTATCGTTCGAATATATAAATTACTGTTTATTACAAATTGCGATAAAAAGAGAGCAAAATATTATAGCAATTGATATGAAAAAAGAGCAGAACTTATGATAAGAAAGAGAGGAATCGAACTCTAAATCGATTGAAATACGAGATATGGTGTTAGGAATCAAAGGAATGCACAGAATCTGCGAATAAAATAGCGGCGAATGTGTTATCACTCGTCATGATTGGTCACGAAAGGCTATATGAGAAGTGCCTGTGCGGAGTGCCTGTGCGAAGTGCCTGTGCGATGGGGCTGAGAGAGCGCACTGAGCCCAGCGCTGAGCCCTGAGCCGGATTAGCCGATCGGATAACAATTATTGCGCTGATATGATATCGTATGGTTAGGTATCAGAGATCGTATGATCTATCGGTGCTGTGTTTGGCAGAGATGGCAGAGTTGGCAGAGTTGGCAGATATGGTAATGATTGGTTACGCGTGTCATAAGTATACTGTTTGTGTCGACTGTTTCGGCACATTATCATCAAATTATTTGAATCCTTGTTAGGGTTCGCCAACACATGTAATCATTTCTATTTTACTCGAGATGTGGACTCATAGTAGAAATTATTGGCTTTCGAATTGACTCCAATTTGGCTATAATATGGAGAGAGAGAGAGAGAGAGAGAGAGAGAGAGAGAGAGAAAGAGAGAGAGAGAGAGAGAGAAGCGGACGCCGCGTACGACGACGTGAGCACTACAGCCCACAAAACGCACAGAATCCTCGTGTAGAGACAAACGCGTCTATTATAAACATTTTTTGCCCAGATACAAATACCCGGGTTCTATTTTGACGGGCAATCTGTGCACAATTTACTCT
Source organism: Metabelba pulverosa (assembly GCA_034697605.1). NCBI lineage: Eukaryota > Metazoa > Arthropoda > Arachnida > Sarcoptiformes > Damaeidae > Metabelba > Metabelba pulverosa. Next base: position 7,763 of record JAQIXC010002621.1, read on the forward strand.
AATATTCACCACTGCCTCTGATTTAGAGATACTATCATTACATTTAACGCTCTGTCCGTACCTTTCAGACGACATGCAGTGACTCAGACGTTGGGTTCACTCGAGAGTCCGATTCAGAACCGAATGAATACGCGTTTCCATATTCTCCGCTCATTATAATAGTAGTTGTATAGTATTTTTGCATTTATACTGTTTATTTTATAGTGTTTATGAATACTGTAAATGTTTTATAATTTAACATTCTAATAATTCAATCATTAATGTAAATATTCCTTATTTATTAATTTTGTGTATTTTTAAAATAAATTTTACCAATATATTAATAATGAATTGTATTATTAATTATTATAATTTATAATATCATAATGTGTTGTAATATTTAATTGCTTAATTTTATAATAGGAGACTAACAAATTAACTAACAAATTTAATAATATAATAAATAACAGATAAATTATAAGTTATAATAAATTTTAAAGAGTTTTTATAATGTAATATGATTAAGTTGTGTTATAATAGCAGTTTCTCTGCCTGTTTTTAAAAGCTACTGATTAGAGTGAGTAAAATTTATTATTTCTTAAATTAAAGATAAGGTTAAATAAGTTAATGTTTTGCAAATAGTATTTTGTCGATAGTATTGCTGATTATATTGTTAAGAATAAAATCGTTCTTAATTACACAGATCACTGTTTGATTTTTGTGCAGCAATATAAGCATTGATTATCAAGTCAGATTAACTTGATCAATTAACTAAGTTTTATTTCGATCGATAATTCTCATTAATATTTTGTAAAAGATTTTATTTTTTATAACTGAATAAAATTATTTTTGTAGCTTCTTTGCTAATTATAAATGTATATAAAATAAAGATGATAAAAATTATTTTGCTACTTAATTTTTGCAGTATATAAATTATAAATTAACAAATAATGACAAGCTAGCTATAAAAATCAAAATTCAATCAAGATAGAAATATCAATTAAGAAAAACGTAATTTTTACAGAAATCATATGAAAAAAGGCAAAAAATTCGAGTCATTTAAGAGTCAGTAACACAACAACTAATGTGTTATTTGCGCTGAACTCGACTGCCGTTAGTAATAGTCGGCGAATGGGAACTGGAATTAAGGGAAACAAATATTTTTATTGTTTTCGATATCGAAAAATGCGAATTAATATAATAGAGTGAGAAAACAAAGTGTGATTCTCGAGACTCAAGACCTTTGCCTAATCACGACATTGGAGTCGAAACACAAACGCGTTTTCAGTGATGACTCCGAAATAATATTACGTTATATTCGGTGTAAACGGTCGGCGCATCTAAGCCCTAATAAATGGGTGCCAGCGCTGCGCCGAACCGCGAGGACAGCCCAGCAGTCTATTAGCGCCGGACGAACAGTTGTCTAAAGTATTGGGCCGTTTAGGCGATATATTACCAAAATTATGATTTGGTATAAAAGAAACGCATTTTCAGTGCATTATAGACGACGGCATGAATCGCATGAATCGCATGATTGAAGAAAAAATCGTTTCTTTCGGTTTTGATAGAAAAATAAGGGCTTCAGAGGCAACACAACGTAAATCGCATCCCTGGCCCGAAACGAGGCGAATGGGAGTGGTATAAGGAACTGGCGCTCGACGCACACATCAACTGCTGCTCAAAACGTATTGCTGAGATGTTTCTCTGTTTTCTTATTATTGTAGCATGGATAATTTATTAGCATTGCATGCATTTCGCATCGAGAAGGTGTCAAACGCTCTATTAAGCCGTTCGGCGAGTGATTTGGCCATCATTTGCATCCCATTTGCCAGTCATTACCCGCGCATGCATTCGCTCGTCGCCCGTCTCAGGCCATTCGCGCTGCCATTCGCTCTGCCATTCCGTTTCACACCGTATCTGATGATTAGGCCCAACGTAGACACTGCCGGCGCGAGAGACCCGAATAAACCGTTTCTTTTATTTTCTCTTTTATTTCTTCGCCATCCGTCGGCCTATTATCCGCTAATGTCTTTCAATTGTTATTTCTGCTTTGCATTCAATTTTCGGCCCTTTATTCTCAGCCAAAAATACATTTCTCATAAATTGTTTTTCTCTCCAATATCTTCTCGTTATTGTATCATTGGTTTTGCAAATTAGCATTTTTATAGAAATATCTCGTTAGCATGCTGCAATATTTAAGAATGCATTAGCCGTCGGTCACTGTTCTTGTTATGCCGTGTAATAACATTTTTATTACTCTTACGGCTAATTCGTTTTGAAATTTTTGTTTTATTTAGAAATTTTATAAATATTAATAGAGTATACACTGTATATACAGTATACAAATATATACAAAGTATAAATTAATGTCTATTTAGGATAAAATTGTTATAAACATATAAATCTAAATTTGTTTGCTTTAAATGCTCTAATATCTGCTAAAATATATATATTTAGAAAACGAGTAATACATAAAATGGTATAAAATATGTTCGTCTAAACGCCAATTAATAACTGAATAATTTAATGTTAAGAGTTTAGATGTAGTTATGCCTAAAGAAGTGCCGAAAATGCATTTTAATCGACTGAAGGGCTCTTCTCTCCTCTCGTTCGCTCTCTTATACAACATTATACGTCATATGTATCGCAATATTTCGCAAAAGTTTTGCTCCGAAATGCCAAACCGTTTAAGTATTTTAAAGCAATCATTCATTTGCAGCGTTAGTGAGAGTGTGGAGAGAGAGAGAGAGAGAGAGAGA
>JAQIXC010002622.1:0-10498 GCA_034697605.1 Metabelba pulverosa
ATATTTTTTGTTTTGAAAGAATTTTAATCAAAAAAAATTATTTTTTACTTTAATTAATTACTTTAATTATAAAATTTTTACAATTTTTCTATCGATTGGATACTCGTTTTTAATTTGTTCTGTGCGAAATAACGTTTGCATAAAATTAATTGTTTTTTCTTGTTTTGAGTGGATTTTAATTTTTAAAAATTCAATTTCGCGACAAAACGTGAAAACGGGTTTCGCTCAACAAAAGCGGTAATACAGTGCAGAGTATAATCTTCGGGTCTCATACAGTGAATGAAATATGATTTTTTCGCTATTATGTTCAAAAACTGCTGGATTAATCTTAATGAATAACAAGCTGGGTTAGAAGCAAGAAGAAAAAATCGAATAACAAATTTAAGTTTCTTGTTAAATTTGATTTATTTCGAAAGCGCGTAGAATAACTGTAACATTTAATCATTAGCGTGAAATAAGTAGAAGGCAAAAGAACAAATTTAATCTAGAAAGGCAAATTTAAATATTTCATTTTTAATAAATTAAACTAATGCGCTATAAACACAAAAGAAGCAAGCCAAAAAAGCGAACTAAAATAATAAAGAATAAGAAAATTCGCATAGAATAATTTACTTTACAAAATACTTATCGCATTTTTGCTGCGAAATTAAATTTTCAAAACAAATCAAATTTACAAAAAGGAATGTAAAGAATAGTAAGAAAAAAACGTAAAAATAACTTAAATAAAACGAAATAATATTTTGTATAAAATAAGAATTTTCATTTTGAGCAAGGAGAATTTTGCGCAAATCAGTAATAGGAATCAATTTAAGGCGAAATATATATATTTTATTTTCGCTGTATATATGTATTCGTATGATTCGAATTGCATTTCAGATCACGAATTCAATTCTTTTATTAAAGTATAGGAAAAGTGAATATCCGCTGAATTTAAATAGATATCAGACGCCGAGCCGTACGGCACGGATGCGGCTGAACGCTAGGCGTCGACAGACTGCGAGCGAACGCCGAACTCCGCGAGAGGCAGACAATTCGATGGCTACACTAATATTAGGTAAAGAGCGCGAATACCAGTGCAGAATAGCAGTGCACTCGACGCGCGGCAATTGATATATTTGGCGGAGAGGGCTGTTGTATGGAGTGCTCGCTTTGCAGGGCTTGTAAGGCTCGTAGCGCTCTCTAACACCGGCCGCCGAACCATCACTTCGAGCGCTTAACCAATTGATTTGCCGTTTACTGACTCCACACTCTCGACAGCTATACTGCATATTCCGGCCGTTATATCGAGAATATATATTCAATTCGATTGCGAAGTAGAGGCGAACAATGTCTGCGTTTACGCCTAAAGATGAATATTTCGGTTCAAATCAATGCCATTGACGAGCATTGTATGGAAAACGAGCCTCAGATGAGACGGGAAGAGACGGATTCGAGAGTAGGGATGAGACGCAAAACACTCGCTGCGACTCACGAGTCAAATACGAACTCTTCTCATGGCTTTGTCTCAGAGATGGGGAATATGGCAGCGAAACAGTCTGTGTTTGGCGAAGATCGGGATCAGACCAAACACAGCGACTGAGGCATAGCTTCCAACAAATCATTCACTCATTTCTTATATATATTTTTGCTTTTGTTTGACGTTTCGGATCGAATGTATGGTTTTATAAATAAAGTATTCGTTTTGTTCGTAGGCTTTGCTTTGCTCTACACATAAGTTATTTTTTTACTTTTATTTTTATTTTTTTCTTCAAACTTATAAATTTATCATTACACAAAACCCGCAATACTTTCTCCTTAATGAAATTATTATTTAAGACAAATTACCCAGTTAAACTAAAACATAATTATTAAATCTCGAAATTAATGATTGTTTAGAAAATTAAATTAGGAAAAAGTTAATTAAAATTTCTAACATTGCAAAAACGTAAAAATAAAAGTTTCAGTTGTTTCTTTTGCACAGTACATTTTCTAATAGACTTCAGCGTTTGAAACAGAAGTTACATTTAATTTAATCTAAGTTATTTATAAAATTATTTTTATATAATGTACATTTAGGCTTAGACGAAATTCAATTTTGTAATAAATAATCTAATCTAAGGTAATTAACCTTTATACAATACAGAAAAGGCGCAAGTTCTTTGAGTTTTTGCGAGATGTTATACAAACCGAACATACGGTACATGAAATGTTAGCATGTTAGTTATGTTCGAAATTAAGCAAAAATTTGAGTGATTTGTCTGAAAATTTCGGGTGAATTAGCGAACGCTTATTGTACGGCAATTCGCATCGAATGCGTCGGCGATCTAACGAGAGATGATTTCATTAGCTTTAAACACAACGAATAATGCGTTTACTGTCAATCGGACGACAATACGTGACATACAATGAGAGGCCAGACATAGGCAGACCAGCGCTTACGCCGAATAACTCATTGCAATACATATATTAATAAAAGACAACTATCTCTGCGATAACTTTCCGCTGCAATACTTCTTCTCTCACTGCGTTTCCATGACTACCTCTCCTTCTGCTCTCTCTCTCTCTCTCTCTCTCTCTCTCTCTCTCTCTCTCCCCACTCTCCCTCGGCGCGGGCAGCTGTAATGTCAATTTCAGCACCTGTAGAGACATTGTTACTTAAGCGATATTGAGAGCGAATTATATGCAAAAACAGTTTTCCCCCAAAATAATTGTATCAAGCTGAAATTCGAATAATAATCGCGCGTTCGCTACATGTTTGCTGATTGACGAGCCAAATGGTGACTAGCATTCCGGTCTCACACCCTCTCGCTCGCACCAGCACTCGCATAGACGCTGCCATTCCCCGATCGCCTGTTTGTTTAGTCGACTCCTTTGCCACTCTATTGGCAATACTTGTAATTTTTGTGCTCATCCTTGCGCTCAAACAATGGCTCTTCGGTTATGCGGTTTCGTAACACTCGCTCCGAATGCAAGCGTTCGGTTTGCGACGAACGACAAACCGTTTTCTATTATTTCTACACTTTTTCTCTCCTTTACTCTCTTTACTCGCTTTCGCCGACTTGACAGCGAATAACACGTTTAGACACTCTTTTCGGCTGCACTTTTCGGTCGTCTCTTTTGTTCAAATTTTATGCACACTTTTAATCAAAACATTAAACAACTATAAAAAGAGGAGAAAAAAAAGTTTGTTTTTAATAGAAAATATGTTTCTATGAAATGCCAGCTAAAGAAGATGGAGAAGTGGCTTATCATTAGAAAAAAGTGTGTTTGCGTTCATCAATCAAATATTAGCGACAGTTTAAATTTAAATTTTCTATTTTATGTGTTTTTCTAGATTTTACAAATTCGGTCGGAAGTTGAGTTGAGAAAACGCTTTTCGCTTTAAAATTTAAATATGAAAATATTTATACTATAAACCAAATAAATTGTTTTAGCAAATTATTTTCGAAAATGCATTTTTGTGTTTAAAACGCGATTTTTTTTTGTTATGAAATATTTGATTGTATTGAAAATTGTTTGTTAATTTTGCGAAAATACATGGTAACTTAAGCTATTAAAAGACAAATAAAGTCTTAGATGTGGAGCCGCGAGAAAAGCAATTGATTTTACTTTAAAAGCGACAAATAGTCGCAATTCGACTCAAATCCCGACCATATTTACGGTTAATATTTCGGCGGAGAGAGAGAAAGAGAGAGAAAGAGAGGAAAAAGTGAGCAAAAGGAGAAAATAATGCAATTTAATAGAAAGCACGGAGCATGGAGTCGCTTATATTGATCCCTGGGTTTGTTTGAAATAAAAGACGAGCGAAAAAATAGTTTATTTACAGAACACATTAATTTAAGTCGATATGTGGCACAAAAAAGCGAAAGCAAACGCTTTACCGACAGATCCGATGAATTAAGAACTCGACTCACATTCGGTTGGCTTTTGTAAACACATTCGCTGCACAGCGAATGGATGGCGACGAGAGTGAGACTATGTGTGCGCTATGTACTGCACAGAGTATATACAGATATACGGTGTACTGTACTCTGTATGTGCGAGTGTGTAGAACACACAGTGTATGCAGAGATGGGAAACGAAAATTTCATTTGAAATAAATATATGAAGAGAAAGCGAAAGATAATTAGAAATCATAGCGAATTGAATACAAACTAAAGCCATAAAGTCATTACATTTTAATAATAATAGCATTAAAATAAAGGTAACGCAAAGTATTAGATCATTAATAGATTACTACACACTCTACACACTCTACACACTCGCTCTTTCATACACTACTTTTATTTTATCATATGTTTAGTTTAATTCTCTCCCCAACTCTCTCTCTCTCTCTCTCTCTCTCTCTCTCTCTCTCTCTCTCTCTCGCACACACTCATGTAGTATCGGCTCACTTATCCTCTCAGCTCCGGATGTTTACTATGCGTGCCTTATAATCGTTAGACTTTTCCCATTCTTTTCGCAATTTCTTCTCTCAATTCCATTCATTTTTCCATTCAATGCCAACACATGTGTTATGTTTAGAAAATTGCATTTGAATTGTATTAATAAAAGCATTAACATTATTAACTAATAAATAAAATTACTACAGGTGCCCTACCAGTGCCGAATGCCGCGGTAGTGCGCATCTGGACGTGTGATTTACAGCGATGCAGGTCTGGCACACAAATACAAACCCAAAATTTATTTTCCTAATAAAGCGTGCTAATTTATTTGTAATGTAAATAATATTCCTCTACCTATTACACCCTGAAGCATTTACCCAAATTGAATATTAAATTTTTATTAATCAACAAATTATATTAGCTTTGCAAATAATTGCTCAATATTTCAATCAAGTTTAATCATTGCTAATTCAAGATAATCTTGATAATTTACCAAAAAATTAGTAATAGTGTAGTCGTAGGTTTGGAGTAATATTATTTAGAAATGACATTATCTTGCGATCAGAACATTCGGCGAAACAACAAAACTCATTGAAAATATTATGCACTCTCGAGAGGCAAAGGGTCTCTTCACTGCAACTCATTTCCGATGCCGAGAGAGTTCAGACATATTCAGCAAAAATGCGCTGAATATACACTACACTACAGTATATGCCGTATATATTAATACACGGATTCATACGACGCGATATTGTTCGGCAAAGACTTTCCTCGACTGTCGAGAACATGCGAGTCGAGTGCAATCGGCGCACACCTACGCATCCATTAGTTCGGCTCTTTTGCATCCATTTTCCGACGGTTTAGTCGAATTGGCAATAATTTTAAACTTCAATTATATATCCATATAATCATTAGTAAAAGTTTTTACAAACGTATATATATTGTTGTATTTTACGCTTCAGCTCACTCCCACTCGGCCTCTCTCTCTCTCTCTCTCTCTCTCTCTCTCTCTCTCTCTCTCTCTCTCTCTCTCTCTCTCTCCCCTCGCACGCTCTCTCCGTTCACGCATTTTTGGCTCAACTTTTGTGTCTTTCAAAAGCATTGATGAAATACTGGCATCGAATTGATTGAACCAATAATCAGAAACATTATTATTATTATTCATAAAGCATATGACATAAGCTTATTGTCGTCACATAAAACAACAATCGCTGCACTGAATGGCATTCGAATAAAGAATATATCGCTCAAAAAGTTTTGCAAAAAAAAACATTAGAGCATTTGAAGCATTGCACATTTCTGTTCATATTTCACATTTGAAATTTGTTTCTGAAACCCCTTTTCTCTCTTCACTCAACGACTTCAGTCATACAATTCATCAAAACGGGTACGAAATCGACGCTTAAAAAGTCGTGACTCACTCGTCAGTATTGTTCGCAATGTTCTCAAGTTTTTTGTTTTGTTTTGATTTAAATATCAATACATTGTCTTCAATATTCTTATTGAAATTCTAGCGAAATATCGCATAAAACGCAAAATCCATTCTTATATTATTCGGCGTATATTCGGCGAACAGTGTTTCGCACGAAAACAACACAAAACGCTATTATAATACTGAAAGATCATTACGACTAACTAATCAGGAATATCGCCCAATATGTCGATTAACGGATCATTTATGATGATATATGTGCGCCTCTCGAGCGCTGATGCGGTGCCAATCCCTTCGAGCGATTATCAATATTTACATAAATCGCTAGACTGTCGCTGCAGAGCGCAGAGAGAGAACATTGAATGCATGTGAAAGTGAATACGAATTGTTTGCAAGAATTTACCCACATTTCGGAGAGAGAGAGAGAGAGAGAGAGAGAGAGAGAGAGAGAGAGAGAGAGAGAGAGAGAGAGAGAGAGAGCACAGGGAGTTTGATAGAGATATATGAGTTTGCATTGTGTTGTCAGCTCTCTGTACGTGACATGAAATTCGTCTTCGCATCCATGTGCTGGTGCACGGAGACAGCGGAGGATAGGGAGGATAGGCTGTGCGGATTCGGGTGCACAAGGGTTGGTGTAACTGCAGGCAAATGTGTTTCGCAGGGACTGTGAAAATCTGTGGCGAAAAGTCGTATCCCTATCATCCCTATCCTCCCTATCCGTACAAATACTGTTTTAAATAAGTGACTACTCGAGCAATACTTATTGTGAATATTAGTGGCGATAATGAGTCGTTGCAATACATATATATACTGTATATATGAAAAATGCATATAATTGGCTTCAAAGCTAATGTCTTCGTATGAGTGATGCGAGCGATTAATAGCGAAAAACTGCGAATAAAACAGTTGAGTCGTCGACTCGTAAGCTCTTCACACAATCTCGAGACTCACTCTCGCACTCACTCTCTCTCTCTCTCTCTCTCTCTCTCTCTCTCTCTCTCTCTCTCTCTCTCTCTCTCTCTCTCCACTCGTATCGAACAGACAATTGATTTTTTACTCCGAAATCGCAACTGTGAGCCAAAGTAATTGTCTGCGAAAAATAATTGTCAGTTTTATTTCAATACGCATTTATTATTACTCCACTCAAACATGCCTTGAAGTTTGAGCAAATAAATTCTCCATTGCAAACACATTTCTTCCTATCAATAAAGACGTTTTGGAAATGCGTGAAAAATAAGTTTGCTGAAAAAATAATTAAAACTTATTTTTCATAAAACTCAATACAATAATCTGAAAATATTTATAGATTTTTTCAAAAATGCTTTTCGCAAAGAATGCGTTGAGAAATAAAAGGGGACATAAATAAACAGTATAAAACAGTTATGCAAATGCTTTTATCCAGGCATTCGTGGAAATCGCATACCAAACGCATAGCAATCGCGAAATCGACTAAACACTTGTTTGACGACACACTTGCCATACAATTAAAATTGTTTTCGAAATTATTTGACTTAACTTAGTCTTACGTAAGACTGCATTAAACGCGATGTAGTGTTTGCGGCCGAAGTCGTCGAAACGATAAGCGAATAATAGGAATAAGAATAAGAAGAGTATAAAACAAATATGTTTTTCTTCTCAAATTGCAGTAATAGATGACTGTATGACTGTCGCACAGAATCGCAATCCGAGCGATAGACGAGTAGAGGAATCCCAGGAATCGGAGCAATCGTCTGCCTTTCCAGACGACATAAATTGATAGAATCGGTTCGCAATACATATAAAAATGTCTGAACAATGAAACCCTTTTATACGTAGAATAGAATTAATGGATTATATTTAATCTGAAATCGATTCGATAATAGAAATAATTAAATTTTGTTATTGTCTTAAAAAATAATGTACTGTAAGTATTAGGAATAAAGACATTAATAACATTATCATTGATGCGACTATTTATCATTTATTCTCTTTCTAATGAGTTTGACTTCGGGAATGAAAACTTTTTCATTTTTATTCTGTTTAATATACTAACTTATTATATTTTATACAGTACAGTTATTTAGACTTTGGTGTCGCGATATTTTTGTTTCACTTCTAATACTAATTCTAAAATATTTTTGTTAAACATGTTTAGTTGATATGAATTTTTCTGAATTAAGAATTTCATTTCCAAACGTGAGATACATTTTTATTATACTGTATAAATTTCGGTGTATTTTACGTTTTTATGGATTGAAGAGAAAAAGTTTTTCCCGCACTTGATGTGCGGATTTGTAGTACATTATGTGAATTAAATAAAAAAAGATTTTCTCAAAAATAAAAGCAAATAATTGTTTAACGAAACTAATGATTCCGAAAGCGTTTCGGCAATAATTGCAAAACTGGAAAAGAGTCGCGACATTAGTCGACATTAGTAGACATTAGCGTTTAACCTAATCGGGAGAGTTGTTGCGGCGCTGGATGTGCTCGTCGTGTCTATCTGTACAGTGTACACTGTGTGTGTGTGTTAGAGAATGGTTATTTAAAAGTTAATTATTTGTTCATTAATTTTTCGCGACACACGAGACGAGAAGAAAAAAATAATAAAATAAAGTAAACGATTGAAGCGATTGATTAGAGACTCGAAGCGCTTATCAAAACAATTGCTTAATTGTTGTCTTCAAGTCATCAACTTTTCTCGCATTCGTTTGTGCGGTTCATCATCTCGTCGCCGCTGCTGCCGTTGCCCTACCTGCTGCTGCCGCTTCTGCCGGTGCCGCTACGCACCTGCCTGTCAATGAACTCATCGACGATTCGCATTTCGAGTGACTATTCTCACAGAAAATTCGTTCGCGTTTTTGGTCATTGAAAACGACATTTTTCATCGGCGAGACTACTTCGCGAGAAAAACTGCTTTTTTATCGCTGTTTTCATTTCGCAATCCGCTCTTTCGCCAAATATTTTCAAATCAAAAGTAATTTCTCTCTTCTCTTCTTCTCTTTTTTTTCTTTCAGATAATTCTTTTCGTATATATTCTTTGGCGAAAAAGAGCTTATTTTTTAACTAAAAAATATAATAAAATCGAGTCGATTGAGTCGATTGAAGTGTTGCTAAGAAATCATTGCCCGAAGGCATTGCCGAAGCGCTTAACTGACGACTCAATGAGATATGAGCGACAAAACAGGCGAATGAACAACAAATTTCAACGAATAGAAAAAACAAACTTCTCTTCTTGCTTTTTTCTCTCTACACAGTATATTTTGAATGGCATCGCATTAGAAGTCACTAACACTTATGCAAAGTTAGAAAATAGCCGTGATAAGATTTTAGTTCGACGTATACGTGCCTTTTCCTACATGACTTCAATTTATTTAGTTTTTACAATGTACCAAATAATAAGGTTTATAAAATTGATTTTTTATTTTCTTGTTTTTTTTTCGGCACAAATTTGGTTTTGAATTTGATTTTTTATTTTGACTTTGTACTTTTTTGTTTTGTCTGCGATCTTTATGGCTAATAATGTGCTTAACAATACAATTGAAATAATGTTTTTATTTTAAATTTTTTTTGTTTAAATTGTTTGGTTTTTGTCGTATATTTAAAAACCGAAAATTTTGATTTAAATACAACATTTGAGACATATGTCTCGCATTCGAAGCGTACGAATGGGAGAAAATCGCATTAGATTTGCGAACGAATTAATTTCGAGAATTTTTAACTAAGATTTATTGGTCTGACTCTCGAAATCAGTTTTCGCTCGTTTTTTGAGAGATTGCGCCCGAATTTGAATATAAAACTAAACAGAATTTTCGATTCCGAGGCTTAGATGTGAATAAATTATAAGCGTTTCCATCAAAACATCTAATCATAAATCTCAACGTTGTTTCCGATTAATTCACTGACAAAACGCTTAATCTTTGATTAAATATTTAAAACTTTAAGTCAGAAAATATATTAAATACGTTTCGAAATTAATGAATAAATATTATTCTAAAATTAATATTATACCAAGCTTAAGTTAATTATTTAAAATTTTCTTGTTTTTAAATAAAAATAGATGGCTTACAGAAAACTAAATTTAGTTTTTGATGATTTAAAATAAACCATACAGATCGTATAAATATTTTAATACTTTATTATGTAACTAACAAGAAGTACGAATAAATTTTTAATAAACTTGCAGTGCAAATTATATCACAACAAATAAAATTTGATAAAGCTCATTCTAGAAAGGAAGTGAACTAGAATTGATTTTCGACTTAAAAGCAAAACTTGTTAATATTTAATTAGTATGTTTAAATTTTAAAATAATTTATCAATAAAATTTTTTAATTTGAAATATAAATACTTTTTTAAAAATTATCTCTATATAATTTTTAAAAATCTGCGCAAAGTTTAAATTTTAATTTAATCAGTTATAATTTGTATTATCAAAATTTTTAGCAATTTCCATTTAAAATATGATTTTAACAGATCTCAAAAAACCAATTATTTGAAGTAGTTTTCACTTAAATTACTTACAACTAACACAAGAGAAGTCCAAAACCAAAAAAAACGTATTTTTAAAAGACAGAGAAAATGTGGTTAAACTCTAATTTATTTTAAGAAAATTGCAAAAAACAGAAAAAACAAAAGTTAATAATTCAAGTCTCGGCACTTTTTTCTACTTGTTTTTCTATATTTAATACCGGAATGCAATCGAAAAAAATATTTCTTAAAAAAA
>JAQIXC010002623.1:0-10496 GCA_034697605.1 Metabelba pulverosa
CGAACGAACGAACGAACGAATGTGTGAGTCGTGAGTATACAGTAAACTGTGAGCAGAGGTAGCGGTAGATAATGTGAGTGAATGCCAGCGAATAATCTAAATGATTGTTAAGACATGTTTTGGTGTGATTTGGCTTTTTCTCACTACTTCTTCGGCCCAACAATTATTATTATACATATTATAGAAATAATTGCACTGTACAAATGCTAATACATGCGTACGTGTGCGATAAATAGACTTCCTAGTTTTCAGACCATATCTCGTAATCATGTACATATTTGCTGCCAAACTGTTTGTATTAATTGTTTCTCCGGTTTAATTCAATGTACAATTTTCTCATTCTAAACCGATTCCATTGTAAATGTTTATTGTACATTCCATTATTTTTAGAAATTAATTATAATTAACAATCTGCTCAGATGGTAATCTATGAATCCAGACCTACTTTCGAAATAAACAATTTGAATAATGCTTATTTTTAAAACAGTGAATCACAACTTTAGACAAACATAAACAACAATTTCGAAATTTTGTTTTTCGGAAATTACTCGTAAAATAAGATTAATTCAAATCAAATGCAAATTTGAGTTAAAATTAATTTCTCAAACGCTGTGCTGAAGATTATTTCGATCCAAACTCTCATCTCGAGAAATGATAGAACTTCATGAAAACTTTCAATCGTGATAATTTTTATGCTTAATCTCGTACATTGTCTTTGTACCTTACGAAAATTTAAATGCATTTATCAGAAACAGTGTTTTATTTCGATAATTATTTACACTTTCCCACAAAAAAGAGAATTAGAAATGAAATGAAAAGAATAAAAATCTTTTGTTTAATTTGTTTTACTATTGGGACTAAAGGGTGGAAAATCGCAATAGTTCTGTGCAGTATTGTACGGTATTCGGGTCAAAGTTAATTACCCACATAAATATAAAATTTTATACTGTATACTGTAGAGTAGAAGTAGTAATAAAAATTATTATTTTTACTGTAAAAAATGTAAAAATGTAATTCAATTTGTTTCGACGTCAGGATTACAGATTTTGTTGTTGCGATCTATTAAATAGAAATGGAAATTTCATGCAACTAATGCCAAGTTGCCATGTGAATTACTTGTTTCATTGTTTAATTTGAATGTATAAATAACCTAAAAATGTTTCCAACTGTTATTTACATTGCAAGTTTTTTTAAATTTAATATTGTTTTTATAATTATCTGCAACAAAAGAAATTTTATTATGTTAGTTTTTTAAATTAATTATAAAAATTGGTTTAATTACTGTTAAAAAATATCAACTCAATAAAAATATCTCATAATTATTGTTAAACAAATTGCAAAATATACTTTAATGAAGATTATTTTACATGTATATTTAATTTATGCGGAATTATCAAAGAAAAGCGTTGTTTTTAGTTTTATTTAAACAATTTAATTATTATAATTAGGCAAGGCATATTTTGGCAGATTCAGGAAACTTAAGGCATAAAAGTTTGAGAAAATATTTAAAAATAAAAATTTAATTGTAAACATCAATTTAGCATTAATAATTTTTTATTGTACAAATAAATTTTAATAAAACTTTATTGTATCATGCATTTCAAACATGTTATATAATATTTATTTAGTTAGTTTAAAATTCTATTTTGATGTGGTAAATAGTAAAGAATATTTTATCTTAATTTATTATTTAAAAATATGTATGGTAAAATTAAATAATCAATCCGAAAAAACTAACTGCACTTCAATAGCTTAGCTCAAAGGCATTTCATTAAAATTATTGGTAAAATCAAGTGATGTTTTGAAAAATATTGAGATGCATATTTTTTTATTTACCAAAACTAACATTGAATGTTGAAATTTGTTTGAATATTGTTAAGCTATGTCTGCATTTGTAGATAACATCAAAATTAAAAACTAATTAAAAACTCAATCCAAACGGCAATTAATATTCGGATAAATAGCAGTCTTAGAGTCTGTTCGAGAATTTCGTACTGTTTTGGCAGAACTTGTTCAGCAGTGCAAACCATTTGAGTCACGACAGACGCATAGATATCAAAATAAATGAATTGACAATTGAAAGCTTCCTCGTATTAAATTGTTCTGTCTAATATTAGAGATCATAATCAGGTCGACATTTGTCGCTCTCACCAAACAACGTACGAAAATTACAGTGGCTCATTTTAACTAGCTTTTTTTCTTTTTGAGTTGTAATTAAAAAATTTTATATCAAGTATTAATTAAAGTCTTCGTTGGAATTCTTAGTGTAAAAGAATCTGGAATAAATTACTGAAATTAATTTTTGCTCAAATATTTCTAAAATATTTAATATTAATCACTACTTTTTTGCGCAGATTTATTGTAAAAAAGCAAAACTGTTAAAATTAATAGCTTAATTAAACATGGTACTTGCACACTTCAAAGCGATAATCTATAGTCAAAAATTAATGACCCAATTAGTCAAACCATTTAGGAGAAGCCGTATATCATAATGGAATCAAATGCAAAAATTTAGATTTATTTTTTAACATTATAGTTTTTATACATTTATTCGAATTTTTGCTTATTTTTAGCAATATGTTAATAATTCATATTAATAAAACTAAGTTTAAGCAAATTAAAAATTTGTATTTTACAAGTTTCCATACACGAGTAAATTTTGACTATATTAAGTAATATTGTAAAAAAACTTGTAACCAGTTATTTACTATATTTTGAAGATTAAACTTGGTGGGTTTTAAACTGTGTTTTACATTACTACAAGTTTAATTTTGACAATACTCATGATTAAAACAAAGTAAGTTATAGCAAGCGCGAATTCCCGATTGGCTTACTTTTTAATCATGATATATTAATATTTAAACTTCGTTTTTTAAATAGCATGTTATTTCCATATTAGAATATGTTTTATCAACTTTTACGAAAATCTAGACAGTACATATATTTAAAAAGTATAAAAATCCGTGTTTTTATTTTTATAATGCTATATTTCTATAAAATGTAAACCGGGCATTTTTAGCTTAATCCGGCCTGAGCAGGCTTTGTATAAAACCAAACATGTATAAACTAAAATTAATTGCACCGAAAATATTGTAATTATTTCCGTAATTATTGTTTACAATATTTTTAAAAAATTGGCCGCAAGTCAAGTGATACCCGTTTGGGGCGTTCGGCGTATTATTCGGTATCAGTCTTATGGGGCTATCACTACATTTTCACTCAATACTGATGCTAATCATCAAATAAATATCAATTTATTACTTTCTATTCCGACTTTGAATTATACGGTATAAATGTATAAATATATTTTCATGCAATTCAGGCGTTATAATGTAGATAATAATCACTTGATTTAAAATTTGTTAAATAAAATATTAATAATATTTTTTACAAACTATTATTAACTTTTTAGATGAAATATTATGTACCAATAACTTATATGAAAGGTACCAGCATAAATTAATATATACATTTTAAAAGTTTTAATTGTTTATACTGGTTAAAATTACGTAAAAAGTTTTTTACATGAAATAACTCAAAGTAAACAAACTGTAAAATTATACCGAATATTTGATGTGTAAAAAATGATATAATGCATAAAAATGTGCCTTTTTGTGTGCGGGTGAAAATAGTTTGCTAGAGTAGACTTAGTTCGTGAGTTTTGTGCAAAAAGTTGGTTTAGCGTTGAATGTTTAGTTGGTTTATACCAGGCACAGAATAAATATATCATGCAATTAATGGTCAGAAATATGTCGTGCGATTCCCCACTCGTAAGGGTTAATAACTTTTTAGTCTATTATGTAGACAAAGCCAACAATTATTGTAATTTTTTGCAACTATTTTAAGTAATACTCAATTCATATGACAATAGAGAGTCGATTCCAAATAAGGAAGAATTGAAATAAACGATTATTTTCTTTTGAAGTTCACATCAAATGTGTTTATAATAGGATTTAGTCGTTTATATATATTAGCAGAGATTCTTTACCATGTTCTATTAAAGATTTTTTCTTCTGTGCATTAAGACGTGTAATAAAAAACTAAAATATTTTAAAAGGTATTTAAAAGTAACAATAAAAACAAAGACTAAATATCTTTAAAATTTTCAGTTATACTCATAAAGTAATTATAAGTGATTTGAATAAATTTTAATATTATTTTTGCAATTAAGTAATTAACTAATATTTTACATGATAATTAACTGCATATATTATAAAAATTTATTGCTTTTAAAACGTCTTTTAGACATATTTGGCATAAGATTATATTGCAACTTCCTTTAAGAATTATTATAATATTTCATTACAAATATACCATTTTTGCATTTTATACAGAGGAATTTATTTTTTATTTGTGTATTAATTTATTTTCAAACAATTTGATATGTCCTAATGTGTATGGTAAAATAAAAATGATATATAATTTTAGCTTTAAAAATTGTTCTAAACTAACAATAATTCATTTTGAGAGTATCAATCAAAAACTAATTTGCCAAGTTATAATAAAAACTCCCATTACTCGGAAATGTAAAAGAATGCGCAGTTTATCTCATATTTATTGCATTGAAGAAAATACATTGTCTAAAAAGTACAGTGTAATCGGGGTTTCGGCCAAAAGAGTAATTGGAAATAAATTCGAGCGAATTGTTGCGAATTACTATCATAAGAGATCAGACGATGTGATAACACAATGACCAGTAATGATGTGATTAATTTCGAGTCAATTGACTTTCTAAACGCTATTCTGTTAAATATACTGAATAAAGTAGAAAAATTTAGAACTATAAACTCACCCAACGCTGGATAATAATAATAATAAGGTCATTTTTCCAAACAAATCAGATTAGGCTCATATTCGAAAATAAGTTATTTTAAATTATTTTTGTTTTACTTTTTTCTTGATTCTAATTCAACAGTTAAACGATTTATTGAATATTAGCCCTAAATTCGTATTATATATTCAAATAACTAATGGTTGTTATATTCGCAAAAATTATACATCAAAAGCATTTTTATTACTCATTTTTTACGATTATATGCAAAAACTTAGATAATTCGTTACAATTAAGTGTATTTTAATCTGATTTCTAAGCAAATGTTGTACTAATTTTAGATTAAATTTTATAAAGTATAAATTCTTAGTTATTTGATATTTATATAACTTTTTGCTTAAATAACTTTTTTTTTTGTTAATTATATAACACACAGAAATGTTTCTAAACTAATGAATTGAATTGATTTTGTAATGTATTTTTTAAAAGTAACTAATTACTATGCAGTCAGAAGTTATTGTTTGATTTAAACAGTCTGTTTAATATTTACTGTTTCATACAGTACAAATCAAACTAGAAGTCAAACGTCTGACGTAAACATTATCTAATCTTTCGTAACATTCAATAAACTAAAAATAAGTTCAATTCGTTTGGATTCGAACCGAACATTATGTGTGATTTTAGTCAATAAACACAATAACACTTCAATTTTGCAAATTTTGAATAACAAACAAAATATTTATTATATCTTAAAACAAGATAAGTCTGATTACGATTAAACTTTTTTTTTAAAATAAACTTTTATGCAAAGCCTTAAAAAATGATTGCATTGCACAAAATGACTGTATGTTTAAAATATTTACAATAAGGAAGAGTTTAAAAATATTTCTGTTTAAGAATACGTTTGAATATTGCATTGACTGCATAATAATTATCATAACTTAAGATTTTAAACAATTTTTTATCAAATATTTTCAATAGCTATTAAATGTCTGGTATAATTAATTAATATTCAATTTAGCTAATATGCTTTTATATTAAGCATATTTATTTTAAACTTTTCTTGCAGGCAAGTTTTAATTAATTGAAATTATATTTTAAACATTTAATTGCATATTGCTAGTAATGACACAAGTTATATTTTTTATTCGGAATATTTCTTTATAATAACTAATCTTATTTGTAAACATAGGAAATTATAAACCTGACTAACCTAAGTTAAATATAGAGTTTAATATAAAAAGTAACTTGTTAATTCATTTCTAAATAAAACTTTTATACAAGTTTCATGTTATAAATGACAATTTGTATAGGCACGAGTGTTTTATTGTGACAGCTCCGGCACAAACTTATCAAATGATAAATGTGTGTAAATATCCTCCAATAAAATCTAATGACTGCCAATATTTTATATGATATGTAAATTTTACTTAGACACTTTACTATGGAAATATATATTAAATAAATAGATATATAAATTCTATTTAAAAATTTTTAGCTGGGGCTAAATTGTGCATAGTTAGTTTACACTGTACAGTAATCTAAAAAATAAGCTTTTTTGCAAACTGATGTTTATTAACTTTCGCAAACTTAATGACAAATCACAAAATAATTTTTATAAAAATCATTGTAATAATTAATTAAGATTTTTAGTCTTAACTTTAATTAGAAATAATTATAATATACAATAAATTTCAAATATGTAAAACACGATTAGTGACTGCTTAAAATCAATATAAAAATACTTATATTAAAATCATTATAAAAATACAGTAATATAACATTTTAATTACTAACATAACATTAAATTAACATTTAATATATTTCTATTTAAATTTCGTTTATAAAGCATATATATCTATATACTTTGTAGATACATATAAGTATAATATATTAAATATATTAGTTATATATATTATAAGTTAATTATATTTTTCACCCATACTGTACATGTATAATGATGATTTTAAAAATATTAGCTAAAAGGGGGATTTAGACTTAATTAAGATAATAATTGTTGAATCGTACGGAAAAGAGAGGAAAAACTTTTTTACAAGTTTATTAGTTATAATAATTATATATTGTCGTAATTTGTATTTAGGTTATAAATAGTATAAAACATGTTAACTGAAAATATTGTAAAAACGTTTTTCCTCTCTTTTCCGTACGAATCATCAATTGTATATTCATTTTTTCTGCTGTATTTCCAAAATGCAATTCATTTAATAAAATATTATAACAAAAACGTATTAAATATAACAATTAATAAATAGTTGTAATATAAAGATAAAAAAGACATGATTTCTGACGTAACTGTAATATTTTTTAAACAAATGAAACATTTGGTCAATAAAAATACCTTGTCACATTGTTATCTATTAATTAAACATTGCAAAATTTTGAATATACTATTATCTATATTTGTTTAGTTAATATAATAAATATTGATATAATTATAATAACCTTCAAGTTAAAAAGCAACCACCTAACAAAAAGCTATCATTAAACGCGCAGATCATAAATCTAGCTAGTACAAATAATTATTAATAATGAAGTTTATAAGTTTAATTGTGATATTAATTTTAAGCGAGTATTCAAATGCGAGTCTTATTTCAACGAAAATCTATGGGAAATGTTTGGAAACGCGAGTCTATTGTCAAGGATTGCCCGAAAAGTGTTTAGAAGAAGAGACCACTTCTTGTAATACATTATTAATCGGATTCAGCCGTAGCCGAGAGTCCGAATGCGACGAATGGAAGCGTTTGGTTCGAACTGTTGGGCGAAGTGGCGGCGAATAGACGTTGGTTTGCCGTCGGATTGTCTGCCGACCGGCTAATGGGTAACGACAGCGTCACTGAAGTGCTCGTCTCGACTGACGGCCGACAACTCGATTGGACACAGAGTTGGAACGAAGACGACGTGAAAGACAATCGAGTGATCGGACGGGTAGACGGAGTGAGACAAATAGGAAGCGTCGAGAGCGCAGACGGCGTTCTCAGTGCCCAATGGATTCGAGACGCCGTCACCGAAGTGAGTGCAAACCGGTTCGACATATCCAGCAATAAATTCAATTTACTGTTGGCTAACGGACCCATCACTGCAGACAATAGTAAGAAATAGATTAATCAAAACGAGAAAAACTATTTTCTCACTTCATGTTTATCATTAATGTTATTATCAATTTGTTTCACGTTTCTCCTAAAAATATTTTACACGTTTTTATCCAGTTTTCTATTTTTATCCTAAAGAATGTTATTCACTGTAACTTTTTTCATCGCAAAGGAGTTTTTTCTAATAGTTTTTGGGATAATTTTTTGTATAAAAGTTCGAATATAATACCATTCATTGGGTTAATTAAATTCAAGTTTAATAGTACTGTTCAGTTGCACCCATAGATCCTTTTGGTTGTTAGAAGAAGAAAAACATACTTTGCAATCAAAACTTGTTTAGACTGAACCAGATTATTGTTAATCATGTTCATGCCGGTGCAATCCGCGCCGTTATTTTACGCTTTTTAAGCCATAAAGATATAAATTTTTATATACTGTATAATAATTCATCTATAGTGACGCCCACTTCTATTGATAGATTGCATATTTTTAATACCAATTTATCGATTAAAGGTTTTATATGAAAAATAGTTATACATTTGAAATATGGTTTAATGTAACAATATTTTAATTAAAGCGAAACATTATTTCGTAATTATAGAAAAGTTGCATCACTTGGAGAGATCAGTATCGGAGACATCAGTCGATTTGCAATTTGCGAATCAAAACGCTTTGACTGATGTCTACAAGAAGTGCAACAAATCGATCGCAAACTTATGTTTCGGACTTCCGCTCAATTGCGTTGAATCGGAAAATTGTGATTTGGTTTTGCAAATCACGACCACTGGCTATGGGCTGAGCAATGGGACGGTTGGCTTTCAAATGGTGGGCAAAGTGGGCGACGCGGCCGACCCGAGCGGCTGGATTGCGATGGCTCTGTCGGCGGACGATATGATGGGTTACGACAGTGTTGTCGAGTGCCTGGCATTGGTCGACGGCGCGACCCAACTGCGCAACAGCTGGAATGGCGCGGTTGGCAATGAGGTGGTCGGTGCTGTCGCCGGAGTGCTGGCGGCCGGCCCTGTCGTTTACGCGGACGGACTCGTTAACTGCAAGTGGACGCGAACGGCGCTCACGACTGTCCGCAACACGACGTTTGACTTAACCGACAGAAAGTATTTCATTTTGTTAGCGAAGGGAAAGATTTCGGACCAAAACACAGGTTTGCAGTCAATGTTTGAATATTTCTATTAATTTAAAATCTATTTTAATATTAATTTATAAATAAAATTATAGCGAAAAAGAGGAAACACAACAAAAGCGATGTATTTGTGAGCAAATCGGCGATTAGTTTGAACGCAAACACCGTCTCAACGACAAGCGAACCAATTAGTTCAACGGCTATGCCTTCAGCGCTGAGTCAGGCCTACGAGCGCTGCAGAGATAATGAGAGGCTTTGCTTCGGCTTAGGAGACGATCACTGCATTCAGTCGAATGATTGTCTGCTTTTGTTTAGTAGTGTTTCGATATCCACATCCGTTTCGGACGGAAGCGTCGAAATGGAGTTGTTTTGGAACAGAGGCTCGGCTTCGGAGGATCACTGGGCAGCGGTCGGGCTGTCAACAGATGACTCGATGGGTGAGGACAGTGTAACCGAATGTATACTACAAAAGAACGGTTCGGTTGCTATGAGCGAGGGCTGGAACCCCGGCGGCCATTCGCCGACTGTCAACGTTGACAATAAAGACAATACAATCACTCGAATCGATGTCTCGCATATCGATGGTCTCGTGTACTGCAAATGGATTCGAAAGGGCTTTACGACTGTCGACGATAATGACTTTGACATTCAAAACAACTCATACTATCTATTGCTAGCCTACGGCCCAATGAACTCCGGTTTCAGACTTTAATTCATTGATAGCTTATAATAAAGTTTTAAAAAACGATTTCTGTCTTAAAGCTGACGACAACATCAACCGACACACCGGCCGTCAGGCCTCGGCTGCAAAGATAAATTTGCAATCGGTTGGCATTGTTGGCTCAGCTCCGGTCAATATACTCGTCAAATTGCATGGTTAATTTAACTTTCATATCATTGCATACCGTAATAAATTTAATAACATAGCGATAACAATAGTTAATATTGCTTGATTAAGTTTTTAAAATTAGCAATTGATTCTTTAAATATACTAAATTTTAAGTAATATTATTTAAAATTATTTCATTTGTGTAAAATTTAGGCTCATTTATGATAATCGCATGGATAGGATGTGTTAGCATTGCTGTACTAACGGCCAGACATTATAAAAACTCGTGGCCCGACACTACTATATTTGGAGTCAAACCCTGGTTTGTGGTAATGTTTAACAATTTTAAATTGATTTTAAACAAAGTTAATAATTATGCAAAACATTTAAATGTTACTATACTTTAAAAAGAGTATAAAATCAAATTGACTTCATATGCATTTGTGTTTGCAGATCCACCGAACGTTAATGATGTTGGCAGTCGTGCAGATAATAGTGGCCACGGCAGTCATTTTTGTCGCCCGACGGGGATGGACTGGAGTATGCCTTTAATTTCTAGTATGGCTTTTAAGTCATTATTTAATTGAATGTTAATTTAAAGGCATCTCCGCATTCAATAATGGGATTAATTTCAATAATACTGTC